>BQNB010051572.1:0-40916 GCA_026074375.1 Tanacetum coccineum | reverse complement strand
CACAGAGTTACTTTTGATTACATTAGTGCTCTATATCCTTCACAGGCTTAAAAGATCTATCTAGGGCTGAGACCTACACGGATGTATGTTTGTATTACACAAACCATTCAAAAAGGCGAAATTATTGGTTGTTTATCAACACATTTACATATCGGAATATCCACAAACCATTCACAAGTAGAGATTGCCAAACCTGCCATACACTTGAAATTCCCTATTGACCATGTTACCAGTAAATGAATAGCTATAACTATCCACATTCAGTACAACACTAACTTTCTAATTAACTAATGACTATATTGTATTAAAAACATTGTTATTCAATATAGATGAGAGTTTATAAAGAAGCCTTCATTATACCAACTAATGAGTATCAGATTAGCAAATATGTATTTTTAACTTTCAAAATAACCAATTAGACTTCAAAACAATCTAACAATTAGTAGAATAGACCTAATTATTAACTTTCTAATAACATAAAAACAACATAATTAGCACTCTTACCATTTATATGAGCAACGAATCAATCATTCTTATCAATTTGAGATCTAGATTTCTTGACAGGAGACAGAGAGGATGGTGGATCTTTGCTCGTGGTGATGGTGGTTCTGTTGGAGGCTGAAGTTGGGATAGGTAGAATGTGTGGCTGTGTTGGAGGGCGTGTTTCTAAAAAATGTTACACTTCTAGTATACAATTATGAAATAATAGCATTATAGTCCATGTGTATTCTTGAGGTTTTTTACCATGTGAGAATTTAAACGTTTTTTTAATATTTTAGATTTAAACAATTTTTAAAGTTAAAAAAGAAAATCTAAATTAAAAAAATATTACTAAATTAAGTATGATTTGATTTTTTTGAAATACGAATACCCCACTTGACATTTTCCTTTACTACATAAAAGATAATAATATAATTGTGTATTTATTATTTATATTAATATATGATTTGACGAATAAACACTAACGGTCCTTAATTAGTTAAATAATTGTAACTAACTAATAAGGCTTTTTAATTAATGGGTAATTAAATGTAATTAACCATAAATAATTTAAAAAGGTCAAAAAGTCAACCCCAAGAGGATGGGACTTGTGTTTGACCGGCCTAAGACCCAAGGGGGGTTAGATTGGGCTTTGAGCTATCTTTTCCTACAAGGAATGTATTTTAGGTAAACCCTAACTTAATCCCTATATAAGGAGGATCGTAGAGATCATTATTTTCATCCTTTATCCCTCTCTTCTCTAGTTTGATCACAGAAACAACCCAAAGGGTTTTTCTGGTCTAGTTTTATTAGTGTTTACATATTCGTTAGTCAAAAACTAGCATTCAGGTGATACTGCTTGACGTGTAGTGTATGAACCGTGTGGAGGTTACTTACTTTAGTAACTTGGAGTAGTTTTCGGTTAGCACGTTTATTACACACGTGCGTGTACTCAAAGAAGCTTGCGTTCGTCACTAGCTTGATTGCTAAGGGTATGTTTCCTTATTTGTGTTTTTATGTGTTAATTATTTATGCTATATGAATTATATCTGCTACGTAGCTCGTTTAATATTCTTTTAATATTAGGTTATTTAGATAACAATTTCCAACAAAATTTATTTTTAAGGTTTGGTATTTATAGGCTCTGGAATTTGGTCGATACGCCATATTGAAGGAGTTCAATACGTCATACTGGGGTTTCTTGGCGTGGGCTCTACGATTATTATATTCCAGAATATTCCATGTATGGACTTTTTCTGGATACGGCGTATTAATCTTTCTTCGTGGATGTTGAGTGAAGTCTAAGGCACAAATACGTCGTATCTTCCTTGATGGATACGGCGTATTGATTGTCAGAACAGTGTCTTCATAATTTCTTTGTTTAAGCTCCTAAAAGTGTTCCTTTTGATTAACTTTCACTCTTTGCTCGATAATTACTGCAAATAACAAATATAAGCAATTAAGTACAAACTCATGCATAAATAATATAAAATGAGCAATATAGCTGGGATAAATGATGCTATAAAATAGACATTATTTGATGTCATCAATAACCTATCAATAGTTTGATTAAAAAACTTGCTATGGTTCATAAAAGTACCTGGCATATTGGCTTGTACACCTTTTCCATTGATTGAATTATCTTTAATCAGAGATAGAGGAAACTGCAAATATCCTCTATGTGGTTTGCCAAGATTGCATGATTGATCCCTAGAATTTTAAAAGTGCAGGCGGCCTCCCTGTAGGGAAACTTTGGTTGCATATTTCCTCCCTGGTTTTAGTGTCTGTTAGTTTTTTGAGGCACGTGTGAGGCAAGCGAGGGTAAATTGGTCTATTCATGTATATACTCATTGATTAGTTGTTATACCCGAATAATTCGGATAACCCATTCGTTTTTATTCAACCCGATCCAAAGTCAGCTATTAAACCTAATTTTTCATCCCCATTTTTTTACTGTCGTTCCATTATCCCTCCCCAAAAAACTGTCATGGCACCTCCTCAAACATGGTATATCCAGCCTGAAGGTGAAAGCTTTGATATTGAAGTTTATGGTGATTTCCCTAAATCTCTAATTGTTTGTATTAACTTTATATTCTGCCTTTTTAGTCTATTTGTTAATGTAATGTGTTGTTTTTAGACATTGAACAGAGACATATAACAACCTCTTTTCAATCAAGCTGCATTATAGTGGAAGGTTCACGGATTCTCCAAACAAACAGTATGCTGATGGTGAGTTTTGCTTTGTTGACATGCTAGACATTGATGATTTTAAGGTAGACATTTTAAATTCAGTCATGTGTAGCATAGGTTATGAGGATGATGATGAACTTTTTTTGTATTATAAGATACTACTGAAAAGTTTAGATGTTGGATTAAAACAAGTTGTTAGAGAAACTGACATTAGCAACAAGAACTTCAAAGGATATGTTAAGAACCATAAGATTATAGATTTTTATCTTGAGTTAGTTGAAAAGACAAAAAGTTCTAGTGATGAGGATGGACAGAGTGATAGTGAGTCTGAAGATGCTAATGATTTGGTAGATGAGGAACATTTAGTTGAAGAAGTGGAAGTGAATATGAATAGCTTTAATTTTTAGCTTGATAGAGAAGATGAGACTGATTTTATTGATCCTATATAACCTCATGTTAATGTAACAAAAGATGATTTAGAGGTTTTAGATTTTGATTCACTTGAAAGTGATTAAGAGGATGTACTAGAAAATGCTAGGAGTAGAGGCCTCAGAAAATTAAGAAAGAAACACATGTCATCTGGCATTAGGAACAACTTTTATATAGGCAAGGAATTTGCAAAGAGGGATTTAGCCAAAGAAAGGATTAGAGCTTATGCAGTTGAGACAAAGAGGAACTTAGAATTTAAGGTAAATGATAAGAGAAGAATAAGGGTGATATGCAATGGTGTTGTCCCAACTTTGAATAGCAAAAATGAATATGTTGATAAAATACAAGGGCCAAAACAAGACATTTCTGAAAAGGGTAAGGGAATAATGCAAGATGCAAAAGAAGACAAGATGAGCTGTCATTGGTTGTTGTATCTCAGTAAAGGAGATAAGTCAAAGTGGTTGGTCAAAACTTTTACGGATGAACACAAATGCTTACAATCAAGGCAGATTAAACACTGTACCTTAACTTTTCTTTCCAAAAAAAAATAACAGATCTAATCACCATGAACCCTCAAATTCCTATTAAAGCCATTCAAGAACAAATGCAGAAAAAGTACCATGTTTCTGTATCAAAACATAAAGCATTTAGGGCAAAGGCAAAGGCACAGGTTCATTTGAGAGGAGATGTTGAGATTCGATACTCTTCATTGAGGGATTATTCTAATGAGCTACAGAGATGTAACCCAGATACCACAGTCAAAATAGATGTTTATGGGGAAGAGGATCATGAAAAACCAACCAGAATATTTAGGAGAATCTATGTTTGCCGGGGTACTCTGAAAAGGGGTTTCAAAGAAAGTGGAAGGGAATTGCTTGGTTTGGATAGTACATTTATGAGAGGACAATATTTTGGACATATGCTTACAACAGTGGGTGTGGATGAAAATAATGGTATCTACCCAGTTGCCTATGGTATTGTGGAATCTGAGAACTAATACTCTTGGACATGGTTCTTAACATGTCTTGCTGATGACTTTGATCTATACACTAACTCTAATTTCACATTCATCACAGACAGGCAAAAGGTAACAATCAATACTAATTTCATCAGTCTTTATTCTTTGTTGAATATATGTTGTATTTACTTTGATGGAAATATGATATAGGGACTAGTACCAACAATTGCAAAGCTATTTCCAGCTGCTGAGCATAGGTTTTGTGTGAGGCACATCAATGTAAACATGAATATAACTTGGAAAGGAGGAGACTACAAAGAAATGTTATGGAAGTGTGCAACATCCACAACTGTTGTTAGGTTTGAGAAAAACATGGCTGAATTGAAGAATTACAACAAAAAGCTCATGAATGGTTAAGCAAAATCCCACCTGAACATTGGAGCAGAGCTTACTTTTTTTGTATGTGTAGTTAATGAAGAGGTTTGTCATTGTCCAAAAGATCATTCAAAAAAGTGATGGACCACTAACACCTGTTGTTACCAAGCTCTTTAACAAGATAAAAGAGGCTGCATCTGAGTGTACTGTAGATTGGAATGGTTCGGATCTTTTTCAAGTTAAAGGTTCTTACCACGACTAGTGTGTTGTTAACCTGAATCAAAGGACATGCTCATGCAGAAAGTGGGAAATTTCAGGCATCCCATGTAAGCATGCCATTGCTGCAATTCATGATATGGCAGATAATGGTATAGATGTAGGCACACCAGAAGACTAGGTTCATGACTCCTATAAGCTTCAAACATGGATGAATGTTTATGCTCACAAGATTAATCCAATTAATGACAGAGATATGTGGAGTAAATTTTAGTGTCCAACAACATTGCTTCTTCCCAAAAAAGCCCACAAACAAGGAGACCACAAAAAAATAGAAAGAAAAGCAAAGGTGAGATTGCAATGGTCAAAGGTCACAAGCTAACAAGGAAAGGTAGTAGTAGAGGACCAGTGGCAAGTGAACTTGTGGCAAGTTAAATTGTTGGAAGTGAGACTATGGCTAGTCAATCAGTGGCAAGTCAGCCTGTGGCAAGTCAAACTAGGAGTAGAGGACCAGTGGCAAGTTAAACTATAGTAAGAACACAAGTAGCAAGAAAACCTATGACAAGAAAACCTGTTTAAAACAAAATTCCTACAAACAAGAGAGCTACAAGTCAAATAAATGAACCTGCAAGTGAAGCTTCTCACAGTTCACAACCTGCAAGTCAAGCTTTAAGACTACCAACATCACCAATGAAGAGAACCAAGATGAGTGCCTGCAGACTAACTCTTGATAGTTAAACAATGTTCTTTAGACTTATGTACTTGGTTAAACAATGTTGTTATGTGTTTTTTTAGATTCTGTCATGTTTTGTCTTCTATGTGGTTAAACTTTAAACCTTTGAACAATGGTTGTAGTACTTGATTAAGATTGCTATCTATGAACAATGGTTATATTTTGAGCTCAATATCAGTTATAATTTTGAGCATTTGGTAAGGGACAACACATTAGTTATAGTTTTGAGCTTAATGGTAGTCACTTGTACTTACTTCTAATTTGCAGCCATGTTTGATAAGGCACAACACATTAATTATCAAAACAAAACATTTTCATTAATACTTGAACTTCATTACATATTACAAAATTCATTGACCATTACATAATCCTTTGGTCAATTGTAAGTTCAATGGATAAACTAAGAAACACCTATTACATCAGATAAAAGAACAGAAAATACACCCAACTACAAATTAACCAAATTTTAAGCCTTCGATTTTCAGCTGCCATTGCATTCAAAGATTCTTCAAGTGCGTTTCTAGATGTTAGCAAACCAGGTATGATTGAAACAGCACGGGCACACATTGGTGGATCCACCCAAGCAAAAATTAGACATATGGATTGAGCACAACAACGAAATCGACGCCCAGGGTTTGTATTCATCCATGATGTATGAACAACTGTTAGATTTCCACAAAATTAATTCATTTTGTGATTTAGTAATTAGGGTTTATATTAAGTTAGTTTTTACATTTTTGATTTGGGGGGAAATGAAATATACGTTTGTGTGGATGAGTATATATACTCACCACCAGGGAACATTTTTGCAACTATAAGATTACTCAAGTAACACAATGCCTAAAAAGACAAAATTACCATAAAAAAAGGGGGAAAACAGACATAAACTAACAGCGTTAGTAGCTAGGGAGGAAAGATGTAACCAAAGTTCCCCCACAGGGAGGCCGCCTGCACTTTCAAAATTCTGGAAAACAATCATGCAATATTGGCAAACCACATGGAGGATATTTGCAGTTTCCTCTCAGAGATATTAGAGTAGTCATTTCTTCATTAAAAAAATCATAAGAAGAGCTGGATCTAACAAAACTGTTGTTAGAAACCTTTTTACCTTTAAAACTTTGTCTAACCTTCTTTTTCTAAATATTAGCAGGGTAACCAATTATTTTAGAATATCTATCAATGGTATGAGAATTGAAACCACAGTTTTCATAGACCAAAGTAGAACCCCAACAGTCCTCCTATTCCTATTTTCATTAGGTCTGGTCATAGTTGGTGGTCTAAGAAAATTAGCAGAGGTTTGAGACCTATGAAAATTCCCCTTATTATGAACATTAGCAGAGAATGCAAAAGTCTGAGACCTCTGAGAGGTACCAGAATTGTTACCAGAATTGCTACCAAAACTTTTAACCATGTAAGATTCCTCACCGAAGATGGTAGCATAAGCACTCTTGACATCAGGCAAAGTTGCTCTAGATAGAATATAACTTCTTATTTGCATATAAGAATCATCAAGACCTATCAAAAACTGCATTAGCTTCATTAACTGATTATGTTTTCTAAAATCCTTAGCAGCATGACAAGTACATCTAGGTAACTCAATCAAAGCATCAAATTGTTTCTATAAAGCATTCAAACTATGTTAATAATCAGCAATAGTATACCTATTTTAACTTAAATTGTTATTTTCATGATGCAGACTAAAAGTGACATATCCATCTACTCTATCATGGGTTTCTTTTAACTCTTCTCAAACATGTTTAACCTTTTTTGAAAAAAAATTGACCAACAAGTAATTCCTCAGATATAGAGTTCATCCCACAACAATAGCATTAACTCTATCCTATTATCTGCCTAATACCTCATCAGTATTTGACCTTCTACATGTATCATCAATGAAACCAAATTTATTTTTACCCTCTAAAGCAAGAAGTATAACACAAGACTACACTTGATAATTTTCAGTTCCTTTTAGTTTCTGATATACAACAGTCAATGCAACATAATCATTATGATGTAAATGCAAAGGATTACTCACATCAAGTCTACTTATCAAAGTAACACAACCATCACTAGGTTCATATTCATTATCAGTAAAACCACGCAGAGACATAATGACAAATAAGAAATAAACACACAAGAGAAGAAAGAAGTTCTAAGGAATTCACACTACTCAAAGTGGTAGATCAAGGGTAGACAAACACAACAACATATATAAAACCAGTCAAATAAACTCCTCAACACCACAAATAACATACAACTTCACCACTTAACCAACAACTTCTCAATAGTGCCTCTACCTATCATCAAGCAATATATTGCAATAAAATAAAGACAAGAAATTAAAAGGTGTGAGAGGTGTTACAAAGCACGCAATCAATAAAGAATCAGTGAAAGACTTCCTTATTACCCTTTGATTCAATTAGTCAAAGGAATAACAAGAACCCAAAATCTTAATTCCATAATCAATCACTAGAAACCCTAATTCCAAGAATAGGTGTTTTACCTAGAACTCTACAAGAACCAAGTAGTATAACCAAAAATTATTTAACAATAGTTAATTAATTACCAGAAGCCTTTTAAAATCAAAAGCCACAAATTTTACCAAACCCTAATTTTCCCTAAAATTTGATTTTTTCTCAAAAACTTACGACTAAACAAATTAAAACCAGATCTATCAATTGACAACAGTTAATTGATCAAGAACGTTTTCAAAATCAAAAAACACCCAAAATATTTATGAAACCTTAATTTATAAAAATCTGATTTAGAGCAAGAGGGAAAATCTTGCTCTGATACCATGTACAAAAACTTAATCTAATACAAAAAAGTTTTTGAATCTCAATTCAAAGACTACAACAACTCACAACCACAAGATCACAAGACTTGATCTTAATCAAGATAACCAAACCAATCACCACTGCTAATAAGGTGTGACTCAATCACCTAAATTGGAAATGGTTTTATTACAAATACACTAAAATAATAAGAGATCAATTACAGTTTTAGAGAGAGGTTGAGAGCTTTTTGAGAGTAGAGAGAGAAAAAGATTTAGGGTTATGACTGATTTCAGTCATAACATAAGCTTATATAGCCTAGTCCAGGAAGTTTTTAGCTTGACAGAATGCACCCTTGAAGTTCATCCAACGCGTTATAAAGCTCCAAAACCCTTTAGATAGTTATAACTGAAAATAAAAGTTAACACAATTAGTCCCTCAACTATTGTAAACCAGAATAAGATTATATTCTTAACACTAATAAAACATATATTTTACACCTCGATATTACATGTATGCAAACAAAACACATGTTTTACACCCTAATACAAAATGTTTGCAAATAAAACACGTGTTGTTTTACAACCCGGTGTTATGAAAATGCAAATAAAAACACATGTTTTACAACCCGATACTACTAAAACGCATATAAAAAACGTGTTTTACACCTCGATACTACTTAGATAAAAATAAAAACATGTTTTTACCCCCCCTAAATACTACCTGTATGCAAATAAAACACCTATATTATAGATTTATGGAGAAGACGTTTTAATTGTAGGAAGTTAATGATAAACAACGTTAAATATTAAACGCCAACCCGCGCTAGACACCTAGACATGTCGTAACCACTATCTTTTAAGGAAAATAAACTTACAAATTACAAATAAAAATTAATACTACTCAATCCTAAAGCTACATATATAGGATTAGATTAGTCCTTTTGAACAAAAGCATTCGTCATTCTTAAAGTTATTGTCAAAACAACTTATAACCCAAAAAAATTGGTCGCCGAACAAATCTAATCACATATTTGACACGTCCATGTCGTGCGGGTACCCTAATAAAACTTGTTTGATATAGATTGATAGATTGTTATATATAGATTATTTTTAGCTTTTACCCAAATAAATAAACAAATTTAGTTCTGTTACGAATAATTATGGAATATACGACCCGTTTGGTTTGTGGAATCTTCAGGATTCTGATGGAATCGGAATCTGATTCTATTCCATGTCATGTTTGGTTGGCAGATTCAAGAAATTCAGAATCTGAATTCCATTCCTCATTGTGTTTGGTTGGCAAATGAAATGGAATGAAAATCCCTTAAAATCTCATATATGTGGAATTCAATATTCTATGGCGAAATGAGAGGAATGTTTATAATTCTATGTAATTCATATTATTATTAAGATTATTAATATTATTATTATTATAGATCACTTTATTATTATTATCATTATTATTATTAATTTTTTATATAAATAAATTTTATTATTGAATTTTATTATTATTATTATTATTATTATTATTATTATTATTATTATAAATCACTTTATTAAGAAACTTAAGAGATTTATAATAAATTAGAGGGGAGCCGAGATACTATCTAGGCCTCCAATCCTTTAGCAATAGCGAAACTGATCCTATTAAATATATGAACAGCAGTTCGTGCCCCAATATCCTGAGCCATGGAGAACTTCCGGATCCGCTTCAGCAATGTAACCGCGTCAGTCTCTAATTCCCCCAAAGAAGAGAAAGAAAAGGGAAGAAACCCATATCCAATAGCCGCACACTTAGCCATATACTTACCACGTTTACGCTGTGTAGCATCCATTACGGCCCGACCGAGAACGAAATCAACCATCCCGGTTTGCGTCAAAGGTGAAGATCCAGTCATATCCACACACACATCAAGTCCTCCATCCCACGAGTAAAGTAACATATCTTATGGAAGTAATGGTTTGTCACGCCCTCCATCCAACTTTCTTTCCAGCTAAAATCCTAGCTGAAAAGAAGACTAGATAATTTACTTGACAATCTTGATTGATTGATTCATTCATAACATTGTGACACCTTAAATAATAGTTTATAAGATAACTCTCACAAACACAAGACTTATCCTAACATGACTCTAACACATATCCTAACACGACTCCAACACATACCCTAAACATAATTAAATAGACACTTATCCTAAACCAAGGGCGTAACAGTTTGTTTTTTTCATGTCATTCAAAAGCGGTAAAAGGCGAGCAATGTTAAGAGCGTTTGTTTTTTTCTGATCATTAAGGCTGTGTTTGGCAACAAGCGTTTTGAAGCGTTTAAGAGCGACAAGCGGCGAGCGGTAAGCATTTTAGATGAAAAGCTTGTTTGGCAACACCTCAACAAGCGTTTTGAATATTGTTTAACCACTCCAATCTCAAATTCAAAACTGCTCCAAGTAGTTTGTTATAAAATTACATTTATGCCCTCAAATATAATATTTATAATTTCTTTAATTAGGTTATATGCCATTTTTCGTAATTTTACATTTTTTAATTACAACTTACAGCTACGTTACCAAACATATTTTTTAAACAAACTGCTACTGCTTACTACTTCTGCTAACTGCTCCTGCTTACTGCTACTCCTACTGCTACGTGTCGCCAAACATACCCTAAGAGGCAGTAAGAGACATAAACCTCTTATTGAATAGATATGGAGAGAGTGTCTTAACACCTCTTAATGTTTTATTTTTATTCTTACTTTTTTTTACTCTTTTTGTTTTTATTTATTTTCTACTTTGTTATGATTTTTTTATTTTGAGGTTTTTTTCATTTTTTGATTTTTTTTCTTCTTGTTTCACCTTTATCTTTTGTATAAAAATATTAAATAGAATCATTGCATGTGTTTTGTTAGATAAAGAGTGTATAAGATAATATATGACAATAATAAATTTTAAAAACTATGCAATAAATCTTTTTGTTAAAACGTCAAATTTCAAGCATGTCTTATATTTTGATTCAGATTCAGATTTCTCAACCACTTATTCAGATTCAGACTTTTCTATCGATTATTCATATTCAGATGCGCGAATCAGATTCAAAGCTTCTTAATAAACAAACAACACCTTATAGTTTTAAAATGCTATTGAAATACTTGTGAAGTTACATATTTTAGAAACATACATATATCACTAACCATTCAATAAAGGATCTTTTAAGTAAATAAAACCACATAATGATGCTCACATATATCACAAAATCAATGACATAATTAAAGTCAAGACTCTTAGTTTTTCGTTTATTTAATTAGACTGATTTAATACTATTTCTTCTATCAACAATAAGCATCAATTTACTATCAAAAATATCTTCATCAGTAACCTTATCTTTACATAAACGAATTACTAAGTAATCATATAGCTGAGTTTATTCAACAATTTTAAATCTTGCAACAATAGGTGATATCATTTATGTCTATTCCTATAGGGCACCAAAACATTTTTGTAAAATTATCACAAATAAACAACTTTGTTTGCTAGATGCATTATTTACTTTGTTAATTATATGTTAGTGACTATTTTCACATGCGTAAGGCATTTAAGGAATTAATTATTGATACTGCAGCTACGTTTACCAATTTTGACATCTATAAAATACATAGTTTTCACATAACAATTATATTTTACATGAAATCCTTTATACACGCATCTACTCTTTATTTTCGGTCCATAAATATGCAATCAAATTGAAAAAATCCTTGTATGGGTTCAAACAATCTGGAGGCATGTGGTATAATCGCCTTAGTGAGTATTTGTTGAAAGAAGGCTAAAAATGATTTTATTTGCGCATGCATTTTCTGAATCTTAGTACGTAATAAAAACCGTATATGTTGATTACTTAAATATAATTGGAATTCCTGAAGAGCTTCAAAAGGCAATGGAATGATTAAAGAAGAGTTCGAGAAGAAAGGTCTCGGAAAAACAAAGTGTTGCCTTGGATTGCAAATTGAACATATTGGTGATGGAGTTCTAGTCCACCAAGAAGCATACACGGAAAAGGTTTAAAAAAGGTTTAGTATACATTCACTAGAACTCCAATAGCGGTCATGTTACTTGATGTAGAAAAATACCCTTTTCGACCTCCAAAAGATGATGAAGACATTCTTGGTCCCAAAGTACCTTATTTAAGTAACATATGATCATTGACATTTCTCGTTAGTCATACATGTATGGATATATCATTTTCTTTAAACTTATTAGCAAGATATAACTCATGTTCCACGAGGAGGCATTGTAATGAGATCAAGTAAATATCAATAACTTCAAGGTACAAAAATAGGCTTATATTTTACTAACTCATCCCAAACAAATTTAGTTGGCTATGCAGATGCAGGATATAAGTCTGACCCTCACATTGGTTGGTATCAAATAGGTTATGTATTCACATATGGTGATACTACAATTTCATGACTTTCTATAAAGCAATCAAACGCATCCACTTCATCTAAACAATGCACAAATTTTGGCAATCCACAAAGCATGCCAAGAATGTGTTTAGTCAAGAAATGTTATACTACATATAGGTGAATCTTGTGGTGTTTATGCTGGAAATAAGGGACCAAAATTTTTACATGAGGATAATGCGGCATGCATTGCTCAACTAAAGGAATGGTTTATTAAAGGTGACAGAACCAAACACATTTCATCGAAGTTGTTTTTTACTCATGACTTGCAAAAGAATGGTGATATTATTGTCCAAAAGATTTATTCAAGTGACAATCTAGCAAATTTATTTACCAAAGCACTCCCTACCTTAACATTTAAGAAATTGGTATATGGCATCAGAATGCGGTAATTCAGTGAGCTCAAGTGAAGTGATCATGCGGGGGGAAATACGCACTACACTCTTTTTCCCTTAACTAGGGTTTTTCTACCACTGAGTTTTTTTTCCTTGCAATGTTTTTAATGACCAAAGCGTATTAATTATAATTTGAATGATGTACAATCAAAGAGAATGTTATGAATATTTATTAGTAATGATTATACACATTTATACCCCTAACTAGTAACCTGCACCTTTATGATTGGTCTTGTAACCTCCATCATTATGATTAGTCTTGTAACTCCTTATATTGTACTTAATACCAATGATATTGAGGTCCCTACAAATAGAGGCACCTAATGTAATGTGAGACACACCAATAATAAGTTCTGTCTTCTTATTTCATACTCTTACTTATTGTTCTTATTGTGCTACTAGGCACGTTGTTTTACAACAAAAGTCTTAATATTTTATTGAAATAGTAAAGTGTTTAACTTAGCTAATTGTTAGATACAAGAAAAAGACGCAGTCACTGATGTGCTGTTGTGTAGGGTCAATTAGTTGATTATCAAGTTTTAAATTTATATTTAGCCGACAAACCTAAAACAACACTTTAACGAGCAGTATACCCGGTCAAGATGGAGTTCGCGGTTGGTAGGGTGTCGAACACTAAGAGTGGAACATTAATCCTATATTCTATTAGTATTTTAATTAGTTCTAATTACTGGTTAAACCTAATGATATGGGGTTTTTCAGCCTGAGAGACTGGCACGGGTTTAGTGTAAACAAATATCAATTCAATACACAATAAACATAAAAGAAGAAAATCAGAAGATGGAAAAGCGGTACAAGCCAAATGATAGAAAACTGTATTAGCCATATTAAATCCATTTTAATGTCGGTTTGTTTGTTTTAGTGCAATGATTTACTTATCTCAAAGCGGCATATCATTCTTAAGACTTAGGCGGGACATCATCCTAAGACCTAGACACGATTAATCCTGTCACAATTAACGCATCCGCATAAAGAATCTTTTAGTTTAATTATAATCTATCTTAGGGAATCAAAGCAGTGGTGATCCTGTTAAAAACCTAGCCCAATGGGACTTTACCCACTTATTGTTTGACGGTATTTCATATACTGGTAGTCTACTATTCAAATCTTTATCAGTTAATTAAGAGCATGATTGCTGAAACATAAACGGGTCACCTACCGGTCTAACTAAGCTCATAATTTAAAGACAAAGACAGAATGTTATTTGTGATCCTATTGGTCCAGTAATATTAAACACGATATGGAGAGCTATCCCGGTATCTAGATTACTTGGTCCGTATCACTAGATCCAGTTGAATGATAGGTCGCATATTCAAACACATAAACAAGTATAAGGTGATAAACATAATTAAACAATCAACGATAAATTAAGAAATCGATTTTTAAACAAACCAAACATTGAAATTTCATTAAGATGGCTAATACCCGAGGGTATTAGCCCACACCCATTGTAATTATACAAGCGTAATAAAACAATTGAAAATCAAACGATTAAGAGAGTAAAAATTACATGATGTCTTCTATGGACCTTGGTGGCTGATATTCTATTCTAAAATTCATCTTTAATGAGTATGGTATAAAGAATATGATATTGCACATTGAAAACTTGTTTTTGAGTCTTCTATTTATAGTGTCTGAAAAAGACTCGATACGTCGTATCTAGCAAGATCGATACGGCGTATTGGGCTGGTTTTCTTGGAGTGCGCGCTACGTTCATAATCAATCAGTGATATCATTCCCAATTTACTTGATTTATTATATCTTCGAATAGTTATCTTCATGGATACGGCGTATGTAGGCAGAAGGGATACGCCGTATTGGGAATTGGTCAAACGCGTTTTCTTGTGAAGTCTTGGCTTGGATATGCCGCATCCCTTTTGTTGGATACGACGTATTGGTCAGAAATCAGCATTCTTAAAATATCTTCGTTTTAGCTTCAAATTATACACCTTTTAGCTTGTCTTCACAAAACACTCCTGAATTACTGCATTTATCAACTATAAAGCAATTAAGTACCAAATAATGGAATAATTATATAAAAGTGGGCAAAACAGATGGGATAAATGATATAATAAAGTGATATTATTTGATGTCATCAAATATCCCCCCACTTGAATCCTACTTGTCCTCAAGTAGACCTTAGAAAAATTTTCAGTTTATGAAAATGTGTCCAAACCGAAGTTTAGGATTTTCCGTTTAAGCATCGTTTTGTCCTAATCACCTGTACATAACCAAGCTCCTCATGAAATATGGAAATGAAAACACTCAGATCACTCGACTAATCTAGGGTGCAACATTTGATGGTATACTCAATTGCTCGGTCGTGATTAGTTTCGTATCATAGGCTTGGCAAGGATACACATCTCCACCGCTAAAGCTAAGGAGAAACAAGTCAAAAGATAAATTAGGTTAAGAAGGCTTAGGGTTGATCATTCAATAATCTTTCACCATAAGTACCACACCAACAAAGCAGCTGTATCGTACATACACGGTGTAACGACGGAATAGACACATACAGTCCGATCACATCCTTGTTCGCGTTTAACCAGCGGTTAGGATGACGAATGATATAGGGTAGGGAGCCTCTAACTTTCACCGAAAGTCGTCATCCAACAAGGCAGCTGAGACATGCGTACATGGCCGTAACGACGGAATAGACATGCATGCTCGAACAAGTCCTCGTTCGAGTAGACACTAAGGTTAGTTGCTAGGAAAGGGAAGTAAAATAGGTGTTAAACAAAATTTATGAAACAAATAGATTAAGCCAACAAATAAGGTACGGTTGCTAGTTACTTTCCCCCGACAGTTCCATAACAAAGACTCGAACATTTAGACAAACGCCTCGATCACATAAATGACAAAGACAACCTAATTTGGCGTTCCCATAACAGTCAACTTCCCTTACATCCCGCTCTTTACATACTTTTACATAATAAGTGGTGATATCAGCCACTTTTTACAAGACTTTACATCGTTGATTTTTGTAACATATCAACGAATAACCGATCCTTCCAAGTGATTCCTTCGGTATAAACTTTTTTGAACCGACTATTTTTCATCCTTCTCTTTTTTTTCTTTTTTCTTTTTTGCAATACATCATAAATCTCGGTTTTATTCCACCGTCTTCACTATCATAATTCATCCAGATAAATTTTTCCTTATAACACTTCTTCTTCGGACATGATTCATAATCGCGAAAGTAGCGAAACTTACGAGCTACATATTTTCCCCATTGCATTTTGCAATTTCCCGACCATTACAAAGATAGAACATTTTTTACTTTGACATAGGAAATACAAAACTTTACATGAAAGCAACTAGCAACATTGATTAAAATAGGCTTAATCTACATGGTAAGCTAAGGTACAAAGGTGTAACAAAACATATAATATGGTGTAGAAAAAGAAAAGAATGGCTCAACAGGTTGTTCCAGAGGATTTTACTCTCAAAATGAGAGTAATCATGGGTTACACGGGATTTAACTAACCAGGGTAGTTAGTTAATTTTACGACATGTAGGCTATTTGGTTTAATCCTAGAAATTTATCTGTTGAACATGTTCCTCCATCTAAATCCATAGTACTAATAATTGCGGTCTCGAGTGATATACTAGGCCAAGTTCTAAAGTTCACTACATCACCGACACACTTATAATTTTGTGGAATTTTTAGTAAATAGTTAGAAACAGAATAGGCTTAATTTTCATAATATGTATCAAGGGTTATAGTACGCTAGGTAATGTTACTAGTGATTTTTACAAAAGTCATGCTATTTTTTTTAATTTGGCCTATTTTTAGCTCGTAGCATGTTATTTTATAAAAAAGAAGACAAGTATGTTCTAATTCTCCACCCCCACTTAAATTATACAACGTCCTCGTTGTATAGATAAAACAATTAAATATTAAGGGAAATAGAATTAGAACGGAAAACTCTCTGATGTTTTGCTCGTGATAATTCTCCAAGATGTGTTCTTGAGCAAAAAGTGTGTTGACTAGGGCTTTAACATGCCCGGATGAGTTCAACACATGTCCTTTTTAGAATATACCATATCATAGTTTCAGCAAGGTCCTGCATAAAAGATTAGAAGACAAATGCAATTTCTATCTCGCTACAATGGTACAAGAAAACAATTAAACACACGACTATACATGGATCAATACGCCGTATCCCAAACCCTAGGATACGCCGTATGGTTCCTGTAAAAACAATTAAATACTGGAAATTAAATATTAAGTTTTAAAACTGATAACGTCCAGACACGTCTATACATCCAGAGGGGTTTGATACGCCGTATAGAGTGTCTGGGAAGACAGACTCGTGCAACAAACAATTAAAATGCAACAAATAATTAAAATGACCGGGTTGTTTCTCAGGAAGCACTTTTGTTTCAACTGGTCTTTAAGTTCGACCTTTTTCATTCTCTTTATTTTCATTCATATGGTACGTGTTACCGTCCATCCGCGATCTTTTCTGTTGAAGAGTTCGTGGTAGATGCAAGACATGCTGCCAGGAGTTCTTTCTACAGTGCTAACTTTGCTTGGACCTACAATAATGAATTCTTCATCATTGCCTATCGAATGTCGTACGACTGTGAATTCTTTAGTTCTGCACAGTTCGTCTGGGTTGTCGATATCGCAGCAAGCGGGGATTGGTATCAGGGAATATTCCCTATTAATGACTTCGTAAATGTCTTTTGCTTCCTGCGCGTCTAAATAGGGTTTATAAAATGTATCCGAACATGTCTTTTTGCATGGTTCTTTGTATTTGTCGAGGTCACCAATCGTTCCTTTAGTACGTTCATTCACATAAAATTCCCATAGCCCAATTTTGGTATTTTTGTCAATCTCCTAATAGTTGTCATACTTTGATGCCAGCCAATATATAAATTCAAAGTAATCCGTACCGTTGTCTAGGTCATCAGGGATTTTGCTATTGCAAGTATGGGACAATGGGTAATATTTATGAAAAAATTTATCGTTCAGTTCACTCCAGGTAATAGTTGTTTCATTTATTTCATTTTTCTACCATCTCTTGGCATCTCCACTGAGTGATTTTGAGAAGACGTGTAATCGTAGTTCATTCTTTTCCACATTAGGCATCTTAATCCATTCAGTTATTTCAAGCACCTTTGCAATGTGATTGGTTACGTCCCCTTCATCCATACCATTGAAGGCGTTGTCCTACAATATTTTCAAGAATTCATCACTGATTTTTAGTTCGAAAGTTGTGATCATCCATGAGTTATTATGCTCTCCATTCCCATTCCTTGCGTCATCATAGCTTGGTACTATCCTGAGTTACGACAAGCGATCACCACTTTCTAAAAAATAGAGGAAATTGTTAGTAGGATATAGAAGATCATATTGCTATTGTATCAATTGACATATACGCCGTATCCTATTAATGTGAATACGCCGTATAGGTCTGTTGAATGTTAGTACGCCGTATTAAGTTTATGAAATACGCCGTATTATTGGAGAATAGATATGCCATTTAGACTGTAAAACTCAATACGTTGTCCTGAACAGAAGATTTGATACGTCAAAACAGAATACTATTTAAGAACAATTAAATGCGTGAATTTAAACAAATAATTCAAACACACAATGCGAATAAATACAAACAGAATTAAATAATTAGATTACACTAAACTAAATTAATTAATGGTTAGAAATACTAATAAGAATAAGGTTTAATTAATTCACTCCCCGGCAGCGGTGCCAAAAACCTGATGTGCTGTCGTGTAGGGTCAATTAGTTGATTATCAAGTTTTAAATTTATATTTAGCCGACAAACCTAAAACAACACTTTAATGAGCAGTGTACCCGGTCAAGATGGAGTTCGCGGTAAGTAGGGTGTCGAACACTAAGAGTGGAACATTAATCCTATATTCTATTAGTATTTTAATTAGTCTATTTACTGGTTAAACCTATGCTATATACGTTGTCTAATGATATGGGGGTTTTCAGCCTGAGAGACTGGCACATGTTTGGTGGAAACAAATATCAATTCAATACACAATAAACACAAAAGAAGAAAATCAGAAGATAGAAAAGCGGTACAAGCCAAATGATAGAAAACTATATTAGCCATATTAAATCCCGGTTCAATCTGGTTTGTTTGTTTTTAGTGCAATGATTTACTACTCAAAGCGGCATATCATTTCTAATGACTTAGTATGGACATCATCCTAAGACCTAGACACGATTAATCCTGTCACAATTAACGCATCCGCATAAAGCATCCTTTAGTTTAATTATAATCTATCTTAGGGAATCAAAGCAGTGGTGATCCTGTTAAAACCCTAGCCTAACGGGACTTTTACCACATATCGTTTGACAGGTGTTTTTATATACTAGTAGTCCACTATTCAAATCTTTATTAGTTAATTAAGAGCATGATTGCTGAAACATAAACGGGTCACCTACCGGTCCAACTAAGCTCATAATTTAAAGACAAAGACAGAACGTTATTTGTAATCATATTGGTCCAGTAATATTAAACACGATATGGAGAGCTATCCCGGTATCTAGATTACTTGGTTCGCATCACTAAATCCAGTTAAATGATAGGTCGTATATTCAAACACATAAACAAGTATGAGGTGATAAATATAATTAAACAATCAACGATAAATTAAGAAATCAGTTTTTAAACAAACTAAACATTGAACTTTCATTAAGATGGATAATACCTGAGGGTATTAGCCCACAACCATTGAAATTATACAAGCATAATCAAACAATTGAAAATCGAATGATTAAGAGAGTAAAAATTACATGATGTCTTCTATGGATTCGTGATCAATGCTTGACCTTGGTGGCTGATATTCTCTTCTAAAATTCGTCTTTAATGAGTACGGTATAAAAAATATGATATTGCACACTGAAAATTCATTTTTGAGTCTTCTATTTATAGTGTCTAAAAAGACTCGATACGTCGTATCTGGCAAGGTTGATACGTCGTATTGGGCTGGATTCCTTGGAGTGCGTGCTACGTTCATAATCAATGAGTGATATAATTCCCAATTTACTTAATTTACTGTATCTTCGAATAGTTATCTTCATGGATACGATGTATGTAGGCAGAAGGGATACGCCGCATTGGGAATTGGTCAAACGCATTTTCTTGTGAAGTATTGGTGCGGATACGCCGTATCTCTTTTGTTAGATATGGCGTATTGTCAAAAATCAGCATTCTTCAAATATCTTTGTTTTAGCTCTAAATTATGCGCCTTTTAACTTGTCTTCATAAAACACTCCTGAATTACTGCATTTATCAACTTTAAAACAATTAAGTACCAAATAATGCAATAAATATATAAAAGTGGGCAAAACAGACGGGATAAATGATATAATAAAGTGACGTTATTTGATGTCATCAGTCACCCCGTATATTTTATTGTTATCTTAGCTCGTAGTTTAATGTAAAGCGTATGACATACGGTAATGGGCCGGGTAATAAACCCAACGCGTAAGCCCATTCCCATGGCTATTGGGCTGGTTTTTGTAACACCTATATAAGCCTCTTCCATGTGTTGGAAGACGTGGTTAGTCATTTTATACACATACACACTTTCTCTCTCTAGAGGAGTGTGTGTTTTCTTTGTTTCTCTCACTAGTATTCGGCTAATCCTCTAACCATTCGATTGTGTTATGATATCTAACATCCTACAATTGATATCAGAGCACATGGGATGATTAAATCATTTGTATGTGCGTTTTCTTACTTGGTTTAGATCAAACTTTGGGTTTTAGTAGGTTATTTCTTGTGTTAAAGTTTTGGTTTTTCTAATTGTTATAACCTCCTAGGACTTAGTTGTGCAAAAGAATCCAGGCAAAAACGTTCAAAAGGGTTATTGTTAGGTGTTTTTAGGAGAAAAAGTTTGTTTTTCATCATAGCGGTTTGATAGTCTGCTTCTCGTTTATCATAGCGGTTTAGTAAACTGTTCTGGCAGTTTGTCAGGGACGTACACTATTATGGTGGTTTGTCAGGGTCGTACACTATTACAGCGGTTTGTCGTTACTGACAGCGATTTGTCTTTTTAGGCAGAGGTTTGTCACTAGTGTACCAGTAGCGGTTTGTCGTCTTGTGTAGCGGTTTACTATGTAGCAGTTTATAGGTTTCGAAGATATTTTTCTCATAGCGATTTAGAAAACTAAACTCTGTCCATTTGGCTTCTTGGCAGCGGTTTGGTCCTTTTTCTTCGTAGTGGTTTGTCTTAGTTTACTTAGTAGTGGTTTAGTCCTTATAGCGGTTTGCTACATTGCGATTTACAGGTTTATTGAAGATCAATTCTCCATGGCCTCTCTCTAAACGAACCTCTGGTAGTTTGATTCTTAGGTAGCAGAATCAATCATAGTGGTTTAGACATAACGGTTTGTTACAGGTTTTTGAAGACTTTATTCTCAAGGTCATTTGGGAAACAAACCTCTTGCCATTTTTTGTCTTGGCAAGAATTTGGTTAAATTTTCTTCATAGCGGTTTGGGTATTTTATGTAGCAGTTTGAATATAGCGGTTTGGGTATTTTTCACATTTGCAGCGGTTTGACAAGGCAGCGGTTTAGTTACTTTACCAGTGGTTTGAGTCTCTGTTTTTGTGAACATTCAACCATAGTGACACTCAAACTATTTTCAAACTCATAACTTACAACTTAACAAACCAAACAAGAAAACACTTAATAAATTATCACCTTTTAACATACAATCACTAATCATTGATCGATACAATCATATCATTTCACAATCAGTTAAAATGTCTAATCAGTCAGAAGATATCCAAGCGGCCGGTTCCGATACCCGCCCTCCCATGCTTGACATGACAGATTTTGAGTCATGGCAACAACATATTCGCTTGTACTGCAAGGGAAAAGATCATGAAGAGTACATTCTTCAGTCTATTGATGATGGTCCATTCAAGATGGGACGGTGCAGAGACAAAATTGCTTCAGGTACTGATGGTCCTTATCTAGGCTTGGAACGGGACAGAGTGGTTGCAGACCTTTCACAACCTAAAAAGGATAGACTTAGAGCTGACATTCGTGCAACAAATATCCTTCTTTAAGGCTTGCTAAGAGACATCTACAAACTCATTAACCATAACACAGATGCCAAAGATATTTGGGACAATGTGAAGATGTTATTGGAAGGTTCTGAGTTAACCAAAGATGATCGTACATCGTAAATCTAAGTTGTACGATGAATTTGAACACTTCGGGCAACACAAGGGTGAAAATATTCATGACTACTATGTCAAGTTTACTAAGCTAATTAATGACATGAGACATATCAAGACGACCATACCAAAAATTTAGCTGAACTTTAAACTTGTAAACAACATGTTACCCGAATGGGGTAGATTTGTGACGGCAGTCACGTTGAACAGAGGTTTGAAAGAGTCCAACAATGATCAGTTGTATGCTTACCTAAAGCAACACGAGGTGCATGCCGATGAGAACAAGATGCTAATGGAAAGACTCAACCAATAATCAAACGATCCACTTGCCCTTGTGGCTAATGTCTCACCTTATCAGTATCTTTCATCATCATCAGTTCCTCCACAATCTTCTTACACTCCACCAGTCACCTATCAACCTTAGTTTGCTGATAATGCACAACTTGATATAGGTCTTTCTCCAGCTGATGAATTGCTGGACAAATTAACTAAACAAGTTGCCCTTCTAACCCAACAATACAAAACACAATTTCCTCCAACCAATAATCAATTTCAAACCTCCTCCAACACACAGAATCAAGCTACTGTGTAGAATGGTAGGGTTGTGGTTCAGAATGTTTAGGGGAGACAGAACATGGTTCAATGAAACAATGTTAGGGGTGTTGTTGCTACAGAAAATAAGGGAGCTCAAAATAGAGCTGGTAATGCAAATGTTGGGCAAGGAAAGCCAATCAAGTGTTACAACTGCAATGGGATTGGTCATATAGCAAGAAACTGCAATCAGCCGAAGCGACCATAGAACTCTGACTACTTCAAGGAAAAGATGTTGCTGATGCAAGTTTAAGAAAATGGAGTAGATTTGGATGGGGAGCAATTGTTGTTTCTTACGGGTGGACAAACCAACACTTTTGATGATGATGTAGATGAGGGACCAGTTCAGGATATGGCTCAGAACGGAGATGATGTGTCGTTATGTAGGTTTTATTTTATGTATCAAGTTTTGCTATTTATTTTATGCTGACTATACCGAAAAACAACACTTTAACGGGCAGTGTACCCAGTCAGATGGAGTTTCGTGGTAAGTAGGGTGTCGATCACTGAGAGCAAGAGCGTTAATATCTAATCTATCAGTAATTTAGTTATCTAAGTTAAACTTAAATTAATCTAATTTATGCAAGACCTAAGTTAGACCTAATCTAATGATAAGGGGGTTTCAGCCTGAGAGACTGGCATGAGGTTTAGTTATCTAACCTAAGGTTTTGATGACAAGTAAAGCAATAAACACACACAAGAAGACAAACAAACGATAGAGAAGCAGTCGAGAACTAATGTAAGAGAAACGTATCAATCATGAATAATTCAATAAAACGTAGGTTTGTTTATTAGTGCAATGATTGTCTTATCTCGAAGGGGCATATCATTCCTAGACTTAGGCGGTACTTCATCCTAAGACCTAGACACGCTAATTCTGTCACAATTAGAGCATCCGCATAAAGTAAGCATCTGTTGATTATAATCTATCTTAGGAGATTAGTAATGGTGCTCTTACTAAACCCTAGCTCATGGAGACTTTACCCACTTACTGCTTAACGGCTCTTTATATACTAGTAGTCCACTGTCCGAGTCCTTACCAATGGAATAAGAACGTACTCGTTGATACCAAGGTCACCTTATGGCTCAACTAAGCTCACTAAACTAAAGGTAAAGATAGGTCAATATTTGTGATCCTATGATTCTAGATATATAAATTGCAATATAGAGAGCTATCCCGGACTCTTAGCCTACGCCCAAACAACACCGAAGTTGCAGCGCATTAAATATGTAGGACTAGACCCAGTTGAATGATAGGTCGCATACTTAAGCACGTAAACGAATATAAATTGATAAACATAAACAACAATCAACGATAAATTAAGCAATCAAGATAAACAAACCAAACATTAGATCTTCATAAACATGGCTGATACCTAAAGGTATCAGCCGATAGTCATTGTAAAAATACACACGGTTTGATATATGAACGATTAAAATAAAGAAACCTCAATCGAATGCGTATTTGGTTACGCGAAGATTACAAGAGTTTTCCTATGATCTTGAGGCTCTTTTCTGACCTTCTATGCTCTTCTGATCGTCTCTTGGTCAACTTGGTGGTTTAGGGATTCACTTGCATACCTAAAACTGAGTTTAGGGTCATCTATATATAGTGGTCTGGAAGTCGGTTCGATACGGCGTATTGATAAGCTCAATACGGCGTATTGGATGACTTGGCGTGGGCTCCAAGAATAAAATATTCCAAAATTCTTGCGCAAGAAATTGGATACGCCATATCTGATTTTTGGATACGGCGTATTGACCAATATGTCATATTCGATTTCTTGGATACGGAATATTGACCAATACGGAGTATTGGCTGAAAATGTGTTTTTCTTGATTTTTGACCAAAGTATCATATACGGCGTATCGATGGCCTATTCTTCAAAGTTAGGCAATGGTCTTGAGTTCTTCAAAGTCTTTAGATACGGCGTATGCTTCTAGAATGATACAGCATATTGATGTCAGAATCAACGACTTTCTGAAACTCTTCGTTTATGCTTCAAAAATGTATTTTTCTCCATCTTTTGCCAACTACTCGATAATTACTGCAAATAACAAATATAAACAATTAAGTACCAATTCTTGCAATAATTATACAAAATAGGTTATTTACATGGGATAAATGATGTTATAAAATAGACGTTATTTGATGTCATCAAATATCCCCTCACTTGAATCCTACATGTCCTCAAGTATCCTTTAAAAGTTTATAAAAATGTATCGCTAATGATATTTTCCGTTAAAGCATTTATTTGATCTATTATAAGTACACAACCAAACACCTCACGAAATAAGAAGATGAAAACACTCAAATCACTCAACTAATCTATGTGGTAACATGTAACTAATTCGCTCAATTGCTCGGTCGTGACGAGTATTCTATCATAAGCTTGGCAAGGATACACATCTCCACCACTAAAGCCAAGGAGTAACAAGTTTATAAAGGTAAATATGGGTTTTTGTATGGAAAGGCTTACGGTTGATCATTCTACAATCTTTCACCAGAAGTACCACTCCAACAAGGCAGCTGAAGCACACATACATGGCCGTAACGACGGAATAGACATGTGTGTTCGATCACATCCCCATTCAAATTTAACCAATGGTTAGGATGAAGAATGATATAGGGTAGGGACCTTCTAACTTTCACCAAAAGTTGTAAACCAACAAGGTAGCTGAGACATGCATACATGGTCGTAATGATAGAATAGACATGCACGCTCGATCACATCCTCATTCGCGTAAAACCCATGGTTAATCATTAGGTGAGAGGGAAGTAAATTGTTGTTAAATAAAAAATCAAGAAACAAATAGATTAAGCCTAAAGTACAAGTTGCTAGACACTTTTTCCGACCGTTACCATGATAAAGACACGACTATTTACAACGTCTTGATCATAGATCAAAAACAACAACCTAAGTTGGTGTTCCCGTAACGGTCAACTTCCCAATCATCCCAAAACTTTACATACTCTACAAGGTAAGCGGCGATATCTTCCACTTTGTACAATACTTTACATCGTTGATTTTTTAGACGTATCAACGAATAATCGATCCTTCATGTAATTCTTTCGGTAATTGCGAAACGATTATCTTTAAACTTTCTTTTTCACTCTTTTTGTATTTTTCTCATTTTTTTGATTTTTTTGCTAACTATTCTTCAAATCTCGGTGTAGTTTCACCAACTTCACGATCATAATAATTCTGGATAATTCCTTCGGTAGTTCTTTGTTCTTTGGCCTCACCATTAATTGTGATGGTAGTAAAATCACATGAGCTTTGACTACTAATATACATTCCCATTTGCAATGTGCAAATTTCCAACCGCACCAAAGATAAAAAATAACACAAGACTCAAGAAATACAAGCTTTACACTTTAAGCAACTAGCAACAATAAATTAAACTTAATCTAACAGGGTAGGTTAAGGTGTAAGGGTGTAACGAAAAAAATGGTTGGTGTAAATTCCTAAAGGATTGGCTCTACAGGTTATTCTAGTGGATCATCACTCTAAAGATGAGAGTGGAAAAGGGTTTAAACGGGAGGTTAACTAACCACTGTAGTTAGTTAATAAGCAACATGTAAAGGCGATTTGGGTGTGATCCTAAAATTTACCATTTTAAACAAGTTACTCCATCTAAATCCAGAGTACTTATTATTGCAGTCTCGAGTGATATACCAAGCCAAGTTCTAAAGTTTACAACATCACCGGCACATTCATATTTTGTGGAATTTGGGTAAACATTTGGAAACGGAAAGGCCAAATCCTCACAATATCTAACAAGGGTTATTGTGTGCGGGTTATGTATCATGCAATTTCACAAAAGTATGCTTGATTTTTTTAAATTTAAGCATAATTTAAGCATTTTAGTGTGAAAAATAAGACAAGTAAACATTCTTATTCCATCCCCCACTTAAATTATACAACATCCTCGTTGTATATATAAAACATTATATACGAGAATTTTAAAAAGAATTAGAATGAGAAACTCCCCTGATAATTGCTCGGTAGATTCTCCAAGTTGCGTTTATGAGCAAGATTGTGTTGAACAGCCGCCTTAAAGTTTCAAGACTCCAACACTTCAAGATCTCCAGATATTTAAATTCTCCACCAATATTCGTCGATATTTCTTTCATGAGGTCCTGTAGAAAATATAGGAAGAACATGTGTATTCCTATCTTGGTACCTACAGTTAATTTAAACTAAACTAAACAAAATAATTACGGGTCAGTCTGGTGGATACGGCGTATCAGGTTAGTGAATACGCCGTATTCAAAATCTGACAATAATGTTTTTAAAGTGCAATAAAAATAAAGACTGATAACGTCCAGACAATCAATACGCCGTATGGTATGGAGCGGATACGCCGTATAGATGTCTAGGAAGACAGACTCGATAACAAAATTAAATAACATTCCGGGTTGCCTCCCAGAAAGCACTTTTGTTTACAGCGAAGTCTTTAAGTTAGACTTTTCTTCAGCTTCTCGTCTTATTCCATCTCATGCACGCTAATGTGCCCGCGTGTGATCCATTCTTCCGTCTTTGCATTTCGAATATATTTGGGTCCTAGATTTAAAACTTCTTTATAGAACCCCTTAAGCTTTTGGTATGCATGAGAAATTACATTCTTCTCATCTTTTTCACTTACCTTCAGTAATGGTGGGATCTTATTGCATTGCTCATTAGTGAGATTTTTAAACCTCGAATGTGATCGCACACTTTGGTAAGTTGCTTCATCATTATTTTTATAAAGGGTATTTATCCCTTCGAACCGTTTTGCTTTAATTCCAACTTCTCTTAAGAATGGTTTGCCAATAATAACATCGCCCATTCCTTCATCACGATAAGTATCCATATTTTCTAAAACTGCAAAGTCAGTCACAACGGAAAAAGTTCCAACAAAAATAGGCACATTCATTATGGCTCCTACAACATTATTCCATTTGTACACTATCTTATCTTTCATTATAGAGTTATGAAACTTTTTAGACATCACATTGACCTACAATAATGGGAAAAAGTTAGCGTGAGTGAATTCAAATCCTATCATGCAAGAAAACCTTAAGTTGTGAGCACAATCCATATGAATCTTCTTATCATCGTCGCAATAACTAGGGTAATCATCAATTCCAGTATCAAGATCTTCATCCCTAGTTCTAAATTACTCAGTTACCTCACCTTCCTCAATGGTGGGCATCAAATCATCTCCTTGATTTCTCCTAAGCTCAATTGGTTCATTTAGATCATTTAATTCAATGTAATCTTCCAAGAAAGGGTCTAATGATTTATTTAACATCAAAGTCTCTCCCATAAGCCTAGCTTCTAAATCAAGTTCCATTCTTTCTCTCAAACTTAACATATGGACCCTCCTAATTAAACTACTAGCAGGTTTAACACTTTTGAAAATAATATTTTCTTCCCCGACCTTTAAAGTAATCTTTCTTTTCTAAACATCAATCTTAGACTTGGCGGTAGACAAAAATGGTCTTCCGAGGATCAAGGGCACTTTGATATCCTCGGGCATATTAAGAATTATAAAGTCTATGGAGAAGGTAAATTTACCAATTTCTACTAGTACGTTTTTAGCTATTCCTTTTGGATATTTCACAGTCTTATCCGCCAATTCAACTGTCAACCTAGTGTGAGCTAATTCACCTAATCCTAAGTTAAGGTAGGTCAAGAGAGGCATTACACTAACGCTATCTCCAAGGTCAACAAGGGCATTGTCAAAGCAAACATTATTAATAAAGCAAGGTAAAGTGAAACTTCCTAGGTCTTTTTCCTTTTGGGGTATGATGTGATTGATATGTGAAGCTCCATAAGCTTTCGTGAATTTTGGTCCATATATCCCCTCTTCTTCTTCATAGTAATGATTATCTAAACGACTTAGAAAAGGAACCGTCGTTTGTCTTGACTTGTACACCAGCTTACTATTCTATGAATTTTGGTCCAGTGGATACGGCGTATTGGGGAGATCCAATACGATGTATCTGGTGTGAATCAGCTTCAATAATGGTAGAAATTGACTTGACTTGATCTCTTGGGTTTGTTTTAATTGAGCTTGGTAGGCTTCCAAATCCTCTTTCCTGTAGTACCTTGCTCATTTGCCCGATTTGTATCTCTAAAGTTTTGATCGATGTTCCTTGGTTCCTTATGGCAGCATCTATCGTAGCTCGGATTTCTTTGATCAAATTGGAATTTTTTTCATGTCTCTTTGCTGATTTACTCATGAATTTGCTCAGGGTATCTTCCATAGATTGCCTTCGTTCTTGGTATAAAGGATTTGTGTTGTTCCTTTGATAGTACCCTAGAGCTGTTGCTCTATATCCCCCTCTTTGAAAAGGTCCACCAAATTGCGTGTAGTAAGCTTCTTCGAGAGTTTTTCCTTATTCTTTTAGTAGGCAATCTTTGGTGTAATGGGGTCCTTTGCATTGTTCACATCCTACTTGAGCAGCATAAACTTTTTCATTCACCTTCTTGATCTCTCTTCCTAGATTGTTCAATTGTGCTTGTATAGCAGCCAGTCCGTCAGAAGTCTCAGTACTTCTTCCTCTAGATGTTCCATTATGCCATTTTTGAGAGTATTCTGCCATTTCTTGGATGGCCTTTTTAGCATCTTCAGCAGTCTTAGTTGGAATGGCACCTCTTGAGTCAAGAATTTGTCGTGTTGGAATATCCAACCCATTGTAGAACAAAATTACCTCCTGCATCTCAGTCAAATAGTGTTGAGGACACTTCATCAAGAGTTCTTTAAAGCGCTCCCATGCTTGATAAAGGGTTTCATCTGGCTCTTGCTGAAAGTTGTTGATTTCCTCCATTTTCTTCGCAGTTCGACCAGGTGGGCAATATTTGTTCAAAAACTTAGTTTTAAGATCTTCCCAAGTTTTGATTGAACCAGTTGGTTTGTTTCTTAGCCAACGACTTGCGGCTCCAGTTAAGGATATAGGGAAGACTCAGAGCATTAGTTGATCCACAGTGATGTTAGGAACATGGAATAAGTCAACAATTTCGAGAACTTTCTCAATGTGTTTATTTGCGTCCTCATTATCCGAACCGCTAAACATGTTTTCTCGAAGCTCCTTAAGAAATTGGCCTTTTAGTTCAAAACTATCCTTTTCTTCAATCTTAGGCCTAGCAACTCCTGATACATAGTCCGTTCGGGTCTTACTCATGTGTTGCTCCATGGTTTCCTCCATTGCTTCTGCTTTTTCTTCCTTCGAGTATTCTTGGTCAGAAAGTAGATTGAAATCAGGCGATCTCAATTCGTCAAGACTTAGAGTCTTGAAGTGTCTCCTTGATGATCGAAATTCTCGTTTAGGTTCTTTGTAAGGTGTAAATAGTTCATTCGTAGAACTCCTTGTCATGCACTACCTGAAATAAGGGATAAACGATCAGTGGGATTTGCTATGAAGAAAGATTGAAAAAATTTAGCATGAAAAATCAAATAGGAAAACCAAGATTTCAGCTTCTGTTCCAGATAATAGATACGCCGTATCCAATGGAAGTGGATATGCCGTATTAATCAGTTTGAGTGAATACGCTGTATTGGGCAAAGAATTGGATACGCCGTATCCGATGAAGTGGATATGTCGTATTCAGCTATCGACCAGAATAATGTATTAAGAAAAACAATTAAATACGCAAACTATTAAACACACATATATACAAGTAAACAATTAAAGATAAATATACAGATATTACAGAATATACAAGAATATACACTAATCCTAAGGGTTAGATCTAATCTAATGTTAAAAACCAAAATATCACATAAAAATCAATATTAATTTTCACTCCCGGCAGCGGCGCCAAAAAATTGATGTGTAGTTGTGTAGGTGTTATTTTATGTATCAAGTTTTACTATTTATTTTATGTTGACTATACCTAAAAATAACACTTTAACGGGTAGTGTACCCGGTCAGATGGAGTTTCGTGGTAAGTAGGGTGTCGATCACTAAGAGCGAGAGCGTTAATATCTAATCTATCAGTATTTTAGTTATCTAAGTTACACCTAAGTTAATCTAATTTATGCAAGACCTAAGTTAGACCTAATCTAATGATAAGGGGGTTTCAGCCTGAGAGACTGACACGAGGTTTAGTTATCTAACCTAAGGTTTTGATGACAAGTAAAGCAACAAACACACACAAGAAGACAAACAAACGATAAAGAAGCGGTCGAGAACTAATGTAAGGGAAACGTATCAACCATGAATAAGTTAATAAAATGCAGGTTTGTTTATTAGTGCAATGATTGTCTTATCTCGAAGGGGCATATCATTCCTAGACTTAGGCGGTACTTTATCCTAAGACCTAGACACGCTAATTCTGTCACAATTAGAGCATCCGCATAAAGTAAGCATATGTTGATTATAATCTATCTTAGGAGATTAGTAATGGTGCTCTTACTAAACCCTAGCTCATGGAGACTTTACCCACTTACTGCTTAACGGCTCTTTATATACTAGTAGTCCATTGTTCGAGTCCTTACCAATGGAATAAGAACGTACTCGTTGATACCAAGGTCACCTTATGGCTCAACTAAGCTCACTAAACTAAAGGAAATTATAGGTTAATATTTGTGATCCTACGATTCTAGATATATAAATTGCAATATGGATAGCTATCTCGGACTCTTAGCCTACGCCCAAACAACACCGAAGTTGCAGCGCATTAAATATGTAGGACTACACCCAGTTGAATGATAGGTTGCATAATTAAGCACGTAAACAAATATAAATTGATAAACATAAACAACAATCAACAATAAATTAAGCAATCGAGATAAACAAACCAAACATTAGATCTTCATAAACATGGCTGATACCTAAAGGTATCAGTCGATAGTCATTGTAAAAATACACACGGTTTGATATATGAACAATTAAAATAAAGAAACCTCAATCGAACACGTATTCAGTTGCGCTAAGATTACAAGAGTTTTCCTATGATCTTGAGGCTCTTTTCTGACCTTCTATGCTCTTCTGATTGTCTCTTGGTCGATTTGGTGGTTTAGGGACCTAGAACTGAGTTTAGGGTCATCTATATATAGTGGTCTAGAAGTCGGTTCGATACGGCGTATTGATAAGCTCAATACGGTGTATTGGATGACTTGGCGTGGGCTCCAAGAATAAAATATTCCAAAATTCTTGCGCAAAAAATTAGATACGCCATATCCGATTTTTGGATATGACGTATTGACCAATACGCCATATCCAATTTCTTAGATACGTAGTATTGGGGTTTTTGAATACGGAGTATTGGCTAAAAATGTGTTTTTCTTGATTTTTGACCAAAGTATCATATACGGCGTATCAATGGCGTATTCATCAAAGTCAGACAATGGTCTTGAGTTCTTCAAAGTCTTTAGATACGGCGTATGCTTATTGAATGATACGGCGTATTAATTTCAGAATCAACGACTTTATGAAACTCTTCGTTTATGCTTCAAAACACGTCTTTTTCTCCATCTTTTGCCAACTACTCGATAATTACTGCAAATAACAAATATATACAATTAAGTACCAATTCTTGCAAAAATTATACAAAATAGGTTATTTACAAGGGATAAATGATGTTATAAAATAGACGTTATTTGATGTCATCAGAAGACAACATCTTTTAAGCTGAACAATGTGGCGCCTTCGACTCTGATGTTGATGAAGCTCCTACTGCTCATACAATGTTCATGGCCAATCTCTCTTCTGTTGATCCAGTTTAAGATGAAGCCGGTCCATCGTATGATTCAGACACTCTCTCTGAGGTACAAGATCATGATAACTATCTCGATAATATGAATGAGTATCATGAGGAACACGAGATGCAAAACGATGTACAACTAAATGACGTTGTTGACTCAGATATTGAATATACGAGTAATAGTATTTCGTATGAACAGTATGTGCAGAACAACAAAGCACAAGTTGTACAAAGTAATGTATCTTCTGTTCCAAATGATGCATTAATGATGATTATTAATGATATAGATAAGCAGCCTGCCCAATGTGTCCCTACTAACAAGCAAAACAAAGCAGTTAATGAATCCTTAACTAGACGTGAACAAAAAAACCAGTTTCCCAAACTGAACCGGTGTATAAACCGAAAACCGAATCGGTCAAAACCGGTTTTGACCGGAACCGATCCGGTTCCTGGCCAAACCGCCGGTTTGGGACCGATTCTTGGTTTTGAGGTGTCGACCGGTTTCGGCTAACCGGTTCGTGTATTTTTTTAATTTTTTTTTCTAATTTAGCTTTTCTTATGTGGGGGGACTCGTGGATGAGCATTTTCGATAGAGATGCGGTCAACGAGCTAAAATTCGGCAAGAAATTTATTTTTTGGCAACAAATTTATTTTGCGGCAACAAATTTTTGTGGCGGATTTGGCTAAAATTCGCATGGTTACTCGGAAACGGCCCTGCGGGCAAGGTTCATTAATGAGTTGTGTCAGGTTTTGGCCTTTGGGGTCGTTTCGGGCCTCAAAAGAGTGTTTTTCTATTTTATAAAGACGTTTTTGGGTAAAGGGATGTATACATCATTTCTTCCCATGTCCCCATACTCTTTTTGACAAATCTTGTACCCCTGCTTATCTTTATCTTGTACCCATGCTTATCTTTATGGCATATTTTTTATCTTGTCCCCTCACATGCTTATCTTCACATGCTTACTTTATTGCTTTGAAAATAGACCATGACTACCATGCTTACTTCATACACACTCTTTGTGCTATTTCATTTCATTATAAATAGAGAGGTTGTGTTTCAATGTTAATCACAACTCAAAAATCACAATCCTTAGCAAAAAAAACTCTCCAAAGCAAAACCGAATTTCTTTCAATTATTAATGGCAAGTCAATGCGCCTCAACTACCGCCGGTGCCGGTTCATCAAGTTCATCGATGGTTGTTCAAATCCTACCAAACAATCGAAACCCCTAGATTTGGAAAGACTTCAACCTTTGCCTAATGTCCGACAACACGAAAAAAGTTCAATGTATTTATTGGTTTCATTTCTTTTCGAAATATTCTAACTTGACGTTAAAGAATCATATCACCCATCCACATTGTGAAGCAAAAAACAGGGTTGCGGAATCGGGGCAATCGTCTATGTCTCAAGATGGGAGTATTTTCGTGTATAATCCGGATGTTCTTCATGAATAATTCGTGGGTTTGATTATTCAACGAGGGTTACCATTCAACCACTTTAACGACGAGCAAACAACGAGGGTGTTTTAGAAACATTTGTAACCAAAATACAATCATGTAAGTCGCACTACTCTCAAACGTGATGCAGTGAAATTATGGGTAGCAGCTAAACAAGCAATAACTGATGGTTTTGTTAACTTAAATACTAATGTCAACCTAACAACAGATGTTTGGTCCGCTCCTCATGGGGTGCCCGGTTCTTACATATGTGTTATCGCACATTGGATTGAACCCGATACTTGGTAAATGATGAAGCGGGTCATTGCATTCGAAGACTTTCCGGTTCCTCACACGGGTAGTGCTTTAGCTAGAACGTTGAGAAAAACTTATGTCAATTTTAATTTGGAAAATAAAATTATGTCTCCGCAATTGGTAAACTAAAATTGAAATACAAACCACCAATGGATGGTAGGTTTTATCATAGTCGTTGTGTTATACACATCATTAACTTGGTTGTGCAAGATGGTTTAGCGGTGCCCGCGATTAATGAAATCAAAGAGTCTTTTAAAACAATGTTAAAAGATGTTTTTAAATCGAGTGCTAGAACCCATCAATGCTATATTAAAATTTGTTTGAAGCGGGGAAACCTTATTTATCACCTAATTGGGACATTCCGATAAGATGAAACTCCACTTATTATATGTTTCTACGTGGTTTAAAACAAAGATCTACTTTGATGTATTTTCATGACCTTTTGGCTAGTAAGGGTAAGTGTCATCATTTTTCGGCTGAGAATTGGGTTACTATTGAAAGTATAACCCAATTACTTGAAGTGTTTAAAAATGCCACAAAAATTGTATCGGGGGTTTACTACCCAACATCTCCATTGGTACTTCAACAGATTTTCTTCATGAGTAACAAATTAAGCGGATATGAACTTAATGGGGGTATATTTCCAAGTATGGTAAAACCATTGAAGGAAAAACTTAAGAAGTATTTTGAAAAAATGCCACTAATCATTACTTGTGCTACCCCTTTAAACCTATGTTTTAATGTACACAGGGTAGAGTTACTCATCAAGTTGATAAGTACGGATTTGGAGTTTTTTGATGATACTTATGCAACTAAGGCAAAAAATGGTTCATTGACTCTTTGGAAGGTTTGTATAATATTTATTATGCAAAATATGGTAACCCAACAAATGAATCAAGTAGTGGGGCTTCTTCATCGAAGGCGAGTGGCGGGAATCAAATGAGCAAATTGCTAAACCGGTTGCAAGAACATAAAAAGAAAAAGGCAAGGAACGATCCTTCATTGTCCTTCGAATATGAGCGATATGTCAATTCGGATTTTGTCACACTTCTTGATAACAGTGAGTTTGTAGCTTTTGATCTCTTGGGTTTTTGGAAAGCAAAGGAAATAATATTTCCCGTTCTATCCCGCATGGCCATAGATATAATAAGTGTACAAGCTACTTTGGTAGCTTCTGAATCCACATTTTCAACAAGTGGGAAGGTGTTGTCAATCGGAAGAACAAGACTCACTCCGGCATCTTTAGAGATGTGTATGTGTTTAAAGGATCACGTATATAACACAAATCCGGTCTTGAAAACCCATAGACTTTGAAGAAGAGATCTTGGATACCGAGGTGCAACAAAATGAAGCCATTCTACTATCCGAAGAAGAAATTGCACTAGATGTTGCTAGCAGCGAAGGCACGATGTCTGGTTCGGGTTCTGGAGGAGAAGAGGTTGATTATGATATGACAAACAACTATGGCTATGATTATGAATAAACCGATTATTATGTTGTATTTTCAATTTCAATTCCGATGTCTTATGTTGTATTTCCTTTCCAAAATTCTGATGTATTTCATTTTTGATGTATTAGGTTTTCAATTAAATAAAAGTTGAAGTTTATTCAATGTATTGCGTATAAAACTACGAAAAACGAAAAAAAACCGGTCCAACTTGTTCAACTATAAACCGGCAAGAAACTAGTTCCAAACCAGTTCCGGTTTGAGTGAAACCGGTTCGAACAGGGTTAGACCTCAAACAGGTACCTGTTTGACTGAAACCAAACCGAACTGGTTAGCTGGTTTGTGCACGTCTATCCTTAACTGCTGAACTTGCTAGATATAAGGAACTAGCCGAAGCTTATGAAAAAGGGCCAAATTTGAACAAACTGAACGAGAACTGGTGATTGTTACATAAATGAGAATGATTATCAATGGCTATAATTTTAAGGAAGAATCTTTACAAAAGGAACTTCATTGTGTTAAAATGCAACTTAACTCTACCATTAACCATAACAAGTTAATAAGAGAAGAAGTATCCACGTTAAAACATGATTTTAAACAGAAAGAAAATAAACTCCTTGAAGAATTTCTGGACATGAAAAACTTAAAAGAAAAGGCCAAAGTTCCAAAACCAATTACAGCTTTGACGGTGTATCCTCCCAATACTCCTGCAAAGCTGGTCCCCAAAGTCCTCCCAACAAAAAGTCAAGTACAAGTAAATATTTATTCTCTAGTACAACTTTTTTCAGAATTTGATAAAACCTGTAAAAAGAGAATCACACCTACGGGTCTCACTGAAGGGGAAAGGGGTTTTGAACAAACAAAGACATGTTATCTCACCGAGGTAATCCTATTTTTCAAAACAATCAAATAACATTTTGAGGGAACTCAAAAAGCTCTCATCAAAGAAATTAAGGAAATGAAAGAAGTTTTTGAACAAATGGAGGTTGAGGTGGACCAAAATGCTGTAGATAAGAAGTGTGATGAAATTAAGAAGAAAAACTTTCTCATTGAAAATAAGAACCTAATTGCTGATTGCTTGTCCAAAGAAGTGTTTTATACTGCAACAAATTATGTGCTTAGTGTATCTAGATTTTCTGACATGCATGATGCTTACACTGTTGCACAAAAATGTATTGCCGAACTTGATGCTGAAAATTCTAATCTGACATACAAGATTCAAAAAGATGATCATGATGAGATGATAAAACATTTTTCCAAACTCGAGGTGGAACACTTCAATTTTCAATTGAAGTATCAATATCTTAAAGAACATTTTGGAAACAAAAAATCAGTGACATCTTTGGATGCTCCTGCATTTGATTCAGTTTTTGTAATCGAAAACCTAAAAGAATAGCTTCAAGGAAGGGGAAATACAATTCGAGAATTAAAAGAGACAATTTCTCGATTGAAAAAGAAACATAGCGAGGCAGATCCCATTATTGAATTTAAGGCCTTAGATTCTCGGAACAAAGATTTAAATGCAAAAGTCAATGCCCTTCATGATCTAAATGAGCGTTTTAGGGCAGAAAACAAAAAAGTTAAGCAGCATTACAAGGAATTGTATGATTCAATCAAGCTAACGCGTGCTAAAACTATTGAAAAGACAATTTCTTTGTTAACTGAATTTAAGAACCTAAAGGCTCAGATAAAAGAAAAAACAAAATACGTCACTATGCCAGATGAAAAACCAAAGGTTCTTGCTCCTAGTATTTATGCTATCGATATTGAACCAATCACCTCGCAATAGGAATAATAGGGAAGTTCATCTAGATTATCTCAAACATCTTAAGGAAAGTGTAGAAACTCTTCGCGAGATTGTAAAAGAGGCGAGGGTTGAAAAACCATTAGATAGATCACTTGCATCTGCCTGCCTTTACACTAAACAATCTCAGGAACTATTAGAATATGTGATAGGCATTTGTCCAAAAGATTTCAGTAATAGAGATAAAAAGTTTGCTATTGCCCCTTTAAATAGGAAAAAGGGAGTTACTTTTATGGAACCATGTGAAACTTTAACTAATAACACACAAACACATGTTGCGCAACAGATAATAAACAAGACTAATGAACCTGTGATTCCTTCTACAGGAGCAAAAGGTGCCACTGCTGCTAGCGGGTCAAAGCCTAGGAGCAATACCAAGAAAGATAGGACCCTGCCAGCTAAGAGTGACAAGAAGAAAGTAGAAGACCATTCTAGGAATAATAAGTCTAGTGTGAAATGAAATAATCATGTTGATTCTAGTATTAGCTATAAGCGTACTGTAATTAATTCGAATTCTAATTCTGTTTGCAAAACTTGTAACAAATGCTTAATATCCTTTAATCATGATAAATGTATAGTGAAACATTTGAAGTTTGTTAAGAAACCCCCTGTCAAAAAGGTTTGGAGAGTTAAGCAGGTTAAGCAAGTCTGGTAAGCAACTAGAAAATTATTTGTCGGTTATTAGTGGAAATTCACTTTAGGAGAATAGTGCCCTTTAACTAGGTTTACTAAATCCAAAGTAGTACTTGTAAACCAACCTAAAAACGTTAGTACTAGTAAAAGTGTGATAACTGAGAGATTTAGTAATACTTCTCAGAAACAATTAGCTAGGTACCAGCGTAAAAACAAACAGGAAAAGGCAATTTCTACTGACACCCCCATTCCAGCTGTGACATAATCAATTGATGAGTCTGTGAAACTTACAATTTGTGCTAACCAATAGGACCCCAACAGATATTGGGGATCCAACGTACCAAACTCTCCATACTCGTCTGTTTTCAAATGCAGGTCATACAGATCGTCCTTTGGTATTTGGACTCAGGCTGCTCAAAACACATGACGGGGGATCACTCACGGCTTAGGAATTTCTTGAAAAGGTTCACCGGGATAGTTAGATTCATGAATGATCATTTTGGTGCTATTATGGGTTATGGAGATTATGTGATTGGTGACAGTGTGATCTCCAGTGTATACTATGTGGAAGGACTTGGACACAATCTCTTTTCTGTCAGACAATTTTGTGATTCAGATCTTGAAGTTGCGTTCCGCAAACATTCATGTTATGTCAGAGACATTAATGGTGTCGACTTAATCAAAGGCAATCGTGGCACTAATCTATACACTATATATGTTGAAGACATGATGAAGTCCTCTCCTATATGCTTATTGTCTAAAGCCTCAAAGAACAAATCATGGTTGTGGCATCGTCAGTTAAATCATTTAAACTTCGGTACCATCAATGATCTTGCTCAAAAAGATCTGGTGAGAGGCTTACCTAGGTTGAAGTTTAAGAAAGATCATCTTTGCTCTGCTTGTCAACTTGGAAAAAGTCAGAAATATTCCCATAAACCAAAATCGGAAAACACCAACTTGGAAGTTCTAAATACCCTTCATATGGATGTGGACCAATGCGAGTGCACATAATTAATGGGAAGAAATACATTTTAATCATCGTTAATGATTATTCTAGTTTTACTTGGGTCAAGTTTTTGAGATCCAAAGATGAAACTCTAGAGTTTGTCATTAAATTTCTGAAACAAATACAAGTTGGTCTCAACAAAACTGTCAGATACATCCGAACAAATAATGGCACAAAATTTGTTAATCAATTTCTGACTGAGTATTATGTAAGTGTCGGCATCTTTCACCAAAAGTCTGTTTCGAGAACTCCACAGCAGAACGACGTTGTCGAAAGATGGAATCGTACTCTTGTGGAGGCTGCTCGGACCATGCTGATATTTTCCAAGGCTCCGATGTTTCTATGGGCAGAAGTTGTTGCTACTGCTTGCTACACCCAAAACCGGTCCCTTATTCACACTCGTCACAACAAAACTCCATATGAGCTAGTACATGACAAGAAGCTTGATCTTAAATTTCTCCGAGTTTTTAGTGCTCTTTGTTACCCAACAAATGATAGTGAAGACCTTGGAAAATTAAGACCTACAGCCAATATTGGAATTTTTGTTGGTTATGCACCAAATGGGAAGGGGTATAGAATCTACAACAAATGAACCCGCAAAATCATGGAAATGATTCACGTAAAATTCAATGAGCTGACTGAGCAAATGGCTCTTGTGCACATCAGTACAGGACCCGATCCTATTTTATTGATACCTGGACAATCAGTTCAGGGCTCGTACCAGATCCAGTCCCAGTAGCTCCTTATGTATCACCAACTAATAAAGATCTGGAGATTTTATTCTAACCGATGTTTGATGAATACTTAGAACCCTCAAGTGTTGAAAGACCGGTCCCTCCTGCTCCTGCAGTTTAAGTTCTAGTTGTTTCAACCGGTACACCTTCTTCTACAACCATTGATAAAAATGCACCGTCAACAAGTTATTCACGGTCATCCTCTATAGTACAACCTCCTATCTCACATCAAGGTGTTGCAGCTGGACCCACCATCAAAGATAATCCTTTTGCTCAAGCTGACAATGATCCCTTTATAAATGTTAGTTCTGATGAGTCATCATCTGGGAATATTAGTTCAGCTGAATCCACACAAGTTATTCAACCACATAATCATCTCCGAAAATGGTCAAAGGATCACCCACTGGATAATGTAATAGGTAATCCTTCTCGTTCGGTATCCACCAAAAAACAGTTAGCTACAGATGCCTTGTGGTGCCTTTACAATTATGTACTATCAAAAGTTGAACCCAAGAATGTTAAGACTGCAATGGATGAAGCTTGCTGGTTTAAAGCTATGCAATAAGAAATCCATGAATTTGATAGGCTTCAAGTATGGGAATTAGTTCCGAAACCAGATTGTGTTATGATAATCGCTCTTAAGTGGATTTACAAAGTAAAGCTTAATGAGTATGGTGATGTTCTGAAGAACAAGGCGCGGTTAGTAGTGAAGGGATATCGACAAGAGGAGGGTATCGATTTTTAGGAATCATTTGCACCGGTTGCAGGATAGAGGCTATCAGAATCTTCATTGCCAATGCCGCTAGCAAAAACATGGTCATCTACCAGATGGATGTCAAGACTGCATTCCTGAATTGCGAGCTAAAAGAAGAAGTCTACGTCAGTCAACCCGAGGGCTTTGTTGATCCAGATTACCCAACACACGTCTATCGTCTGAAGAAGGCCTTTTATGGTCTAAAGCAGGCTCCAAGGGCGTGGTATAACACATTATCAAGGTTTCTTCTGGATAACAAGTTCTCCAAGGGTGTAGTGGATCCTATGTTATTCACCCAGAAAACAGG
>BQNB010051571.1:0-40917 GCA_026074375.1 Tanacetum coccineum | reverse complement strand
ATAGCCTCAAGAATCACACAACTCACTCTTTTTCTCTCCTCTTGCTCACATCACACACATACATACATATAATTTCCATAGTCTTTGATTTTTAGCAAGATCCACTCATTCCAAGTTCATTTCTAAGAACATCTAAGGTGTTTTGAAGTATTGGTTCTTTGATTTAAGGGTTTTTCTTTAAGATCTAAGTTAGGGTTTCAAGATTTGTTGTTTGGTTTTATAGATCTATTATTTTGGGGTATAGATCTTGTGATTTCTCTACTTGTTCTTTATTATTGTAAGTATCTTGAATCTTTCTTTGTAGGTTTTCTTATATGTTAAAATATCCATACATCCATATGTTGTGTTTTAATTTTTGAAAGATTTTAAAAACAAGATTTCATAAATAATGATACTACTTTATTTCACTAGTTACATATTATGTTCTTGGTGAGATGATAGTTGAATGAGTGTTGCAACAATAGAACTGAAGGGATTAGGTTAGATTTAGGTGTGGTTTTGTTGTGGATTAGTTTTGAATGGAGATTAGGCTAGATTAGGCACTATTGTGAAGTTTGTGTAGATTATGGTTGCGTTTTTGACAAAAAGTGCTTGCTGTTCCAAATTTGTTTTGAGGTTTTGGTTGACCTAAAAATGTTTTCATTGGTTGACCTAAAAACTTTCCTAAAATAGAAACTTACTAAAAATGGAAATTTTTGGTTAAATGCCGAAACTTAACGAAGAACTATATGATTTCATTTCATCATGTTTTGTTAAACAAACTAAAGCAAACACACATGGATGTCTTTTGGTGATGAACATATTGTGCAATTCTTGGCATACTTTCCGTGTTTCTGAGACGCGTTATTATTCTAGGTCGCGGCTAGATTTCTATATCACCTTTTACTTGCGTGATTATCATTTGCTCATGTTGCTAAGGTGAGTTCATAGCCCCATGTTTTACTACTTTTACTTTACTATTTTGGGGTGAGAAACATTGCTTGTTTTCAAACTATGGACACAGTTACTTTACGTTTCCTTTTCCTGATTACGTGTTGCCTAAGTAGCGAATAGACCACTAATGCCCGAATTATCATGAACCGTTAATTGCTTAACCGGAGCGCGAGTGTTATAAATAGATCTATTTGGGAGTAATTATCCCTAACCGGGAAGTAGCGCTTACTAGTATTTCGGAGGTCCCCGAACAAACAGATAAAACCATGTCGAATGTCAAATAGTGATCTTAGGTCAGATACCTTCAGGGCAAGGAATACTATTTGGCATATAAATGCTTCCTTTTAAATTGAGCTTCGGTGTCATGAGCTTAGTTAGCACAACAATAAATATATTATTTTTATGTAAGTTGTATTTGTTATAACGTGTCACCATGCTACTTGAACTTATGTCCACCTTTTTAATACGAAACTTAAACCTATGAATTTCACTCATCTATAAGTGACCCTTTTATAGTAGCATTTTTCTCAGGTGCTTAGCTGTGGATGTCTTTGCTTGCTATATAGTGTTGCTATGCATTGGGCTGATTTTTTAGAAATGCTATTATCTAATGTTTAAACATCATTGTCAATTTCTAAAACTTTTATTCGCTTCCGCATATTATCTTTAAACTTATGTCAAACTTTATCTATTTTAATTAATGCAACGATGTTGGATTTTCAAACATACCCTTAGAGGTCATTCTTTGTATCTTGTGTGATGTTTATTATGAAGTCACGCCCCCGGACACGTGTATTCTGTCCAGGCCCCTTTTGGGGGTGTGACAGATTGGTAGTTCCCGAAGCCATGGTAATAGAAGTAACCAAGGTATATATCAGGTCTGGTCTATAACCAGTATGTGATCCTACGTGCTTTACCTGTTTGCATATATATCTTATTATAATAACGTCTAATATATAATCCGTACATATTATATATTATATTGCCATAATTACTGTTAGCCCTAAAATATGGTGACTAATCCGGAATTACATTTATCATTTATAGTCGTGTCGGGTTAGTTTAGCTAGTCAAGCCCGGGACTATAAATACCCCCTCCATACTTCCATGGAGGGGTAGAAGTTCACACTTGTAAAAGTGTGTGTGTGTGTGTGTGTGTTTTTCTCTTTTCCCCTCTCATATCAAGCGCACACAACTTCCTATCTCTTATCCTTTTCTCTCTAATTAAAATGGATCAATTTCTTTCCACATTAACAACCTTGCTTTCCTATCTTGAGTTAATCCGATCTCTGTGGTTCTAAGGGTGAATATATTGTTAACAATTGGCACCAGAGCATAAGGGGAATCCATGTTGTTTAACTACTGATTACATAGTGTATAAGCTCAAATTTTCCTGGCTTATTTTGTGGAAAAAAGCCTACGGGATCCAAAAAACATTGGGCTTATTATGGAATTGTTACTCTTGTTCTTATCTTGATTCTACATGTTAAACAGGTTAGATTGCTACCAAAATTATGGATTACACAAGCTCCTAGATCGATTTATAAGCTTAAAAAGGATGGCTTATTTTTATGTTCTAAGTGGAGGTTTGGCTCAAAATTGATGATTCACGAAGAATAGGTTGTTATTTCACATTGTTACTATACTCATCCAACCACTTAGTAAAGCCCATATAGCTTATTTGAGAACTAATCGCTTATTTGGGCTATTAAGCTTAAACCGTGCATTATGTTTCTTCATGGAGTTTGGAATATTCTAAATTATATTCTTGGTTGGGGAGGTTTTTGTGTTTATTTTTTTTTGACTAAAAAGAGGGGACGAAGATCACTGTGTATTTAAGGAAAAGTAGAAATGGTGGTTTTGGACCAGTTCATAAGGCGCGTCTGATTAAAAATAATCAAAATATAGCCAAGCGGTTGTTGGGAGACCATAAAATGGTGCGTTTGCCAATTGTTAATTGCAGGCCGGTTTGCGCTTCTATGGCGGCGGTTTTGACAGTTGAAAGCGATTTGATGTATTAAATGATACAATACAAATTTTACTTCTTCCATAAAATTCAATGTCCATAGGCGTTTGAATATTTTAATACACAAAATAAGCGGAGTTGCTTAAAGGCTCGCGCGGTTTGATAAAAACAAAACGGCGGTTTGAGAATGTTAAAATGAGCAAGCGGTTTTGAAAAGTTCTACAAAACTTGACGGCGGTTTGCTAAATAATAAGGCGGTGGTTTGATAAAATTCAGGCGGCGGTTTAGCAGATTACATGCCAGCGGTTTGCCATTATATTTGTCGGCGGTTTGATCATTTTATGGTGGCGGTTTGGTGTAACAATGGTAGCGGTTTGGTCACAAACAAGGCAGCGGTTTGCTTTGTTTTTGGTGGCGGTTTGGTCACAAAAGCGGCGGTTTGCTTACCAAATTTGGTTGGCGTTTAGCTTACTTTTGTGGAGGTTTGCTTATATTTTCACATCAACAAACCCCATAACGATGAACTTTAAACGACAAAGTCTAAAAAAGCTTAAACCAAAACAAACCATTAACCTAAACCATCACAAGGAACTCATATAAACACCAATATCCACAATCAAGACAAAACCCCACGATAAGAAATCGAGACTTACAAGACATATTTATTCAAGCCATAGATCGAACAAACAACAAGCCAAACAAACAATAGTACACTTAATTTCCCAAAGAACAAGATCTGAAAAGGATTCACTTCTAAAACGACAAAATGGCTAGATAATTCTAATTACACTGGATGCTCAGTATCATTGAAGTTGATCTTGGTATGCCATATTTGCGATTAAAGTTAGAATTTCATAAAGGGCGTCTATCTTATTCCACATTGAATAACGGGGGCGGTGTGGGCATTTCTATTCCTAAAATCTAGATTTGATGAGCTTTGCTTGTACAATATAAATTTTATGATTAGAACTTGATTAACTAGTTTCCAGGAAGGTCGAAGGGGTGGTTATTTTTAATTAGTGTTTAATTAGGACCTTTTGGAGTTACTTCTTAGAACTTATAGAGTTATAAATTGTTAATATCTACCATGTCACAGACTACATACTCTAAAAAATTTCAACGCTCACGACGATCCCAGACTAAGCAAAACGCAACCCAAAATACTGACTAAAAAGAGTGGCCCTGAAATAAAAAAACCCACCTGCGGATACATTAAAATAAAGACAACGCGCGTCGGCGCATAAAACTAACAACAGAAAATCGCACCAAAAGGGTGGCGACGAGCCCTACGCAACATAATGAAAGGCGAAAAGGAATAGCGCGAGAATACAAAAAAGCTAAAACATTACAGTAATATCAACAATAAATAAAAAACCGAATAAAAAAATACACCCAGGTAAAATCTAGAACAGAGAACACAGAACAGCAAATATATACCTCAAGATAAGATTACTGCAAAATACAGACATGGAAATCCAAAAAAATAACGAGAAGAAACAAAAAGTAAAACTCACAACGTCTAAGAAAAATAAAGGAAGTAAAATAATAAAATACTGCCAACAAAATAACAGTCATGATAGTAAAAAAACCTCCAAATAAATAAAGTGACCCAATTAACATAAATAGTTAGGTACGGCACCAATAAGGATAACAGAAAGGGCTAAGACAGTAGGCACGAGCATATACTCGGACGAAAAATGACCGCAAAGTTATATACCAAATATAAAGACGGTGTACAGAGTCACAAAGGAAAAGAACAACATAAGAATGAGAACAAAACAGTAACCTTGAACTCCAGGCATACGACCAAAGGGACCTAATGGAGGAGAACGGTGCGCTGCCCAACGCAACAACGCTAATCAGAGACGATTATCAGCCACTATTCGAAAAACGTAGGAGGATTATTTACCACCATCACGACAGCAACAAAAGGAGCACAAGCCAGAATAAAACCACAAAAAAAAGGAAGAAAAACCGCAAAAGGTCAAAAATAAAGCTAATAATGATTACCGCCGCTCAAGTTGGAACGATAAGCGGAACCCGTCAAAAATCTTTGCGAATAAAAATATAGTAAAAGAAAACCAAAAGCACAAACAATATGAATTGAAAGTGCAAAAACGGCGCGAACAAAGTTTTCATGAAACAGAACGAGACTATGGAGACTTGGGCTAGGCCACGGTCTACAATACAGACTAAGAATCACGGTACGAACCGAAATAAGCTTTTTAACAGCAGATAGCTGCATTATAACAAGATAACCAATATAGGAACAAACGTCAACACATTATATGAACCCGCAGGTTCGATGATCGATGAGGATCATTTAAAGATGTGTTGTATCATCTTAATACTTAGATGACATGAGGTAACAGGTACTTAGAGTTGTGCTTCTGATTAGAGTTATTCCTCACGCGAGTCTGTTAATCAAAACAGTAGTTAGTCTACAGATTTAAAGGTAGGAGGCAGCGCGAGAGAGCGTGGGGGGGAGTGGTAGTGTGAGCGCGATTAGCAGGGAGAGGAGTAAGGGGATCTATGGATATAGTCTGAGGAGGTGGATTTGGGGACGGCGGAGAGCCGCGCGCGCGGTAGATTTAGGACACGACTACAAAGCCAGACAAGACTACACGGTTGTAAGGTTAAGCACAGACGAGTTAATTAAACAGGTTGAGATAATGTCAACATATGCCTTACTGGAACTTCACAAGATCCTTTAATTTTCTGCAATACCAAAGACAACTGAATACTTTCTCTCTACTAAAATAATTCTAAGCAAAATCATCAACATCTCTATCAATGACAAACATATAAATATCATCAAGGGACCTCTTGATTATAATCAAGAATGTGATCATTCGATTCTCTTCTTGCTTTTTCAATTGCTGAAATCTCACAACTGGGAACTCGGATTTGTCTGTTAGTTCCAGAAAAGGGTGAATTGATTTCATTTCTTGATTAGTTTCAAAGATTTGTGCTTATTACAAGATAACTTCCGAGTATATGTGGACGAGATCAAACTACAATGTATTCATCCGAGAGTTCTCTACAACCATCATGCGTGGGATTTTTAAAAAATGGTGTTACACTATAAGATGCCGGTACTATAATTGACTTTTTGGACCAGTGGGGGTCAGCGCGTTCCAGGGTGAAGTAATGTATACTAAACTTCACTTTTAAAAATGGTTAGTGTAGTCTAATTCTTCAGAACGTGAGAAGGACAACATTGGTAGAGTGGGATGATATGCTAGATATATCATCTCGCAGTTGAAAAATAAGATGGATGCATTGATAAGGGTCTTATGGAATAGTTATTGTGAGGGGGGGGTGAGGGGGGGGGGAGATGGGGAGGGTGAGGGGGTGTGGGTGGGTGTTGTTTGAAGTAGGAAGCATTTTTGGGGGGACCGGCCGATACGATGGATTTCAGATTCTAATGGCCCTTAATGACAAATGAAGCATGTCTCGTTGGTGTAGGTTTGACTTCTATATAAAATTCAGATGTGAACTTTGATGTCAAGTAATTAGTATTTGTTAAAAGCACTTTCAAATGTTTCAGAATCTGCTCTAGATAGGATGTTGGTTTTTGTTAACAACCCTACTTTACGAGTTAATATTCTATATCATGTTGAAGTACTGATGCTTTCCAACTTTATACTTTTGAGTGAGAAATTCAATTGTTTTCCGGATTCACAATAAAAATCGTATTCTACACCAGATCTCAGCATGAGATATTTTCCTATGTGAGGATTTTTGATTGGAATTTTAAGTCGGATAAGATTTGATAAAACTAACGGAGGAAAAAAAAACTATATTATGTGTCTTCTAAAATATATTTTAAATTAGCTTTATTTTATTCATTTGAAAATTACCCCAAACAACCATTGAAAGTTTTCCTAAACACTTTACGTTATCATTTTGCATTTCTGTCGCGATTTTTCGATCAAATAAACAATGTGTTCATTAAAGCTTAAAAACAAAGACCGTACCGACCCTTTTTGTTAAACCATTTAGCCTTTTAAAATTATTAAACAATTCAAATACATAGACTATATTAATCTCCATAATGAATCTTAAAAATTGAGATCATGTTTACAACAACTAGAGTTCAAATTTCCACTTTTCAAAAGTTCTAACGGTAACTAGCGAGATAAAAAAACCAATTTTCATGGTGTTGCGTCTAAAACTTCACTAATCGTTTTTGCACCTACAATACCATTTAATTTATACTTAACTATAACAATATGTGTAACACTTTAAAATAATTACTAATGGGATACAAGATTTTAAACCAAATCACCACCACACCAAACCAAAAAAATAAACTCACCCCTAGGTTACCCCCAAAAATGACAACATGCGAACCCTAATTCCTACCACCCATGTGCACCTAATCACACAAGCATCTCATCTCCTAAAAATACCCCATGTACTCCTCATTTTTCCCTCTCTCTCTAACACACCAAGAAAAAATGAAGGGTCGTAAATGCTGCTTTGTTTAGGATAATATTTTGAATAAGGGTTATAGTGAGATTTATTTAAGGGAAAAGAGGAATAAGTAAATTGGTCCATGAAATCATCATCATCACCACCATAAAACCCACTATAAAATCTCATTTTTAAGCTCCAAAAACTCAAAGCATTAAAGAGAATAGGATTCTAAAAGGAATGATGCTACTTTTTGATTGGTTTAAAAACTAAACTCCTCTTCAATTCCATTCATGAAGGTTTAGAGGTCTGAAATTTGTTGTAGTAGTTGGGTGACTTAAAAAAAATACTAGTGATTGTAAGTATTATTTGAGGGAGTTGTTTCAGAAAGCATATTGTGTTGTAAGAGGGTTTTTGAGTTTCCGTTTTGGTTCGAAATCAACCAAGCAAGCTAGAAAGGTGTTTATGGTTTTTTTATTTTTACATTGTCTTAACCTATTCTTTATAAGGTTTTTCTTTATCCTTTTGAACTTTCCTTTTGATTTTTTATTCCATTTGCAAATGGATGTTCTCTGTTCTGTAAAAGTATGTTTGTTTATGTTCTTGAGGGTGTTTTCAATTATTGTGGCATTGCATGTGGGTAGATGATGATTAAAAATGATAGATTTAAAATACAGTATTGAAAGTATTTAAAGGTATGGAGCAGTTTGGATATCAGGATAGAATAAAACGTGGGTTTATCCTCAAAACTTTTTGGTTCTCTTAGCCTACTGATAAAATTTAATATAGCGATAGAATAGGTCTTTTAAGCCTCATGTTGATAACACACTATGGGGGGGGGGGGGGGGGGGGGGGGGGGGGGATGCACCAATCCCAACTTTAATTCCTCCCCGGTAGAGGAAGTTACTAGGAGGACCGTTTTTTAACGGAATATATAACCTAGAACCAATTACTCTGAGTAAGTATTTTTGGAAGAACAGATTTAAACCACATAAGGACATCTTTTGGTTTTCACACAGGACACAAAGTCCATGGACCATATCTTCTACATAAAAGCATGCTTTAGTAGACACATTAACCTAACCTTCTTCTCAAGAGGATATCTCTTTTCTCTCTATATATGAGTGCTAAGCTGTTTGGATCTATCGGCAAACCCAGTAATAGTTCTACCGTATAGAGGTAAAAAATTTTGAATTTCTATGGGTTTTGAGTTAGCTCATCAGTGAGGTAATAAAGAGTATTTTACTATGTATGTTTTAAATATTGTGTTATTAACAGAACTTTTAAAATATTTGTAAAACTAAGACAATAGAAGGGTTCCATGGAATGCTTCGTAAGTTTCACGAAACATTTCTGGTGAACTAGGATTATGTGTCCTATCCAAGTCAAGTAAAATCATAACTAGAGTTTGTTTACGTCGTAAGGCTCTTAAAATTTAAAAACGATTATATTCAATTTCATAGATAAAATGTAATAAAACCGAAAACTTAGTAGAATTTTATTAACTATAAGATAATTATAGTCTTATGTTTGGAGTAAAACGGATTTGGGAAAGTATTAGTTGAAAAATGTCATGCTATCTCTCAAAACTAATAATCACAATGAACACATAATATGGATCATTACTATGGTTTCAAAAATTTTTTCGTTTCTAAATGGTCAGGTCACTAAAACCACAATCAATAGTTATTTTAGTGTTGAGTGTAGCCAATTAGAAGATCTTCATCAAATTCCTTCTCAAATCTCCTCTACACTTCACTTTACTCCTAGTCTTCTTACATGTTAGTTATTCAAGCTCCCACTCCAACTTTTCTTACTATAAATGGTTCTTTTACCATAAACATATATTCGGGGGTGAGAATACAATAGGCTTGTTTTACAAAAGACCAAAAAAGTATTGATTCCAATCTAAGCATTACATGAATGCTTTTTTAATTTAATTATTTTTAATATTTAATTAAACAAAATATATATAACTGATGCTTTAAACACATGATTTTAATACTAATGGTTTTGGTTTAAAAAACCAGGAGGGGGCTGGGGGGGGGGGGCCACTAAAAACCACAGCAACAAACTTCCTCACACAGCCAAACACATAATCTTTTATAAGCAAACAAACTACAACGAAACATTGGCAACCAGACACACACCAACGAAACCCCCCATACTCTAAAAAGAACCTAACCAAATTTTAAAAAAGCCCCCACTACCCTTGCTAAGCCAGGGTATGCTAGCCCCCAAAATGAATATATTCTGCAAGCGTACAATTGCAACAAGAAGGGCCGGTCCAATTTCCTGCACTGCCTTTTAATTACCTATGATGGTAAGGGTTATATCTGGTCGCATAGAAACAAATAAGTAACTCTAGATGTAGTGGGGGTTGTGGCGTACATACAAGTGGGGCCGTGACTTGACACAAGCTTTAAACAATGACACGCCTTACTTGGTGTGTGAACATCGCTCATCATGTGGCGTTTGATCATAAGCCACTGGGCGTTATTCACTCTTTTTTTCTTAATTGTGGTGGTTTATCTAATAAATGTAAATTTGTTTTGTGAATTTTACTTAAAGGTTTATGCAAATTACCTTGTTTGGAAAAGAAGGTGGGGCAAATTATATGGCTGAGTTGTGATTGCTTTTGTTTATAATTTTTTTCTGTAGCATGAACTTAATGCTATAATATCTTAATTCATTTTACGATGACAATGCAATTCGTTTTTCACTGTCGCAACTCGCTAAATCTTTCTATGGCTGATCTTAAGAACACCTAAAATAAAAACCTTTGGTTCATTACTGAAAAAACAAAAGTATTTAATTTATTGAAATACCCTACTTACTTGAATTTTTTCGAGAACATATCTTCTTCTTATAAATGTAGTAATAAGAAAAAAACGCTAATTTTCATATTCAGAAAATATTTTAACTTTGAATTATTCAAAACATAACGTCACTAATTAAATAAAGAATACATAAAAAAAACATCAACACTACACAAACTTTTATACCAATAAAATTGGCTTTAACTTAAACCTATGAATTCGAAATTCAAATTCACCAACAATTTATTGTTGACTCGTTTTTTTAATATATTTGTCTTAGATTATTAATATTTGCTAGTTGTGTCATTGAAGCATTTGAAGTCGTCGCGTGGAAATCAAAAAACTTTAAAAAGGACGTAATTGAATCTACTCTTTAGTAGGTTTTCTTACATTCGAAATGATTGTTATTCCCCTTTTAATATAACTTCGTGCGGCGTAGGTATCTCGTATGTCATATTTTAGAAAACTCATGTAATTTTAATTGTTAAAAAAGCAAATTAATTGGGAACCTCAAACCAACCCTAACCGCCAACACCCCAATCCATTCCAGACCCTTTTTAATTCGAAGTGACATTTAATTAAATTCTCTTATTGAGGTCGTTTTTAATTTGTAATCTTTACTTTTATACTATGAAGTAATACGGAGGGGGGTGTACCCCCAAGGGTAATTTACCAATATATTCTTTTTTCCCTAAGAAATATCAACGTTGTTGTGGCATGATCACGCCAAGGGTGTTACCATTTACCAGGTTTTAGGGGAATGATTTTCAGAAACGTTTGGAACAAAAAAAGAGACGAGTCTATGAAGAAAGCTTTCACCAAAAAACACACAAGACCATTCTGCATACTGTATTTGGGGGGATAGATACCAAAATACCACCAAATCCCCACCTCATCTGTTAATTTGTTTCTTCTAAACCACCCCACCGAGCCCCACTCCCACCCCAACCCTTCCGCAATCCACCATACCACCAATCACTACAAACCATTTTTCGAAGTGACCAAGACAAGACACTGAAGCACCAAGCTGGAGACCAATTATCAAGACCACGAGAACTCAACTACACTCTTCGCTTGGCACGTTCATGGAAGCCTAATTATGTTGCTGTAATTTGTTCCAATGAATTCTAGAACCATATGTTCCGCATAATAATTCGTAAGTCCACCTAATTGTGTGGAAGAATATGTTAGCCTAAAATATGGTGACTAAACCGGAATTACCTTTATCCTTCATAAAGTCGTGTCGGGTATTTAGCTAGTCAAGCCCTGGACAAATAAATACCAAACCCCCTCCATACAATCCAATGGAGGGATAACAAGTTCACACTTGTAAAAGTATGTGTGTGTGTTTTTCTCTTTTCTCTCACTATACACACACAACTTCTCATATATCTCTTATCTTTTCTCTATAATAAACATAGATCAATTTCTTTTCCACTTTATCCAACCTCCGGATCTTGTGTTCTAAGGGTGAATATATTGTTAACAATTACCCTATTCATCATTTTGCCATATCATATTTCGCATCGTACTTATTTCTTGGCATTGCTTGCACGTGCATGGTTTTATATAAAGAGGATTTATATAAACTTATGCTTGTGCAGGTCATGCCTGCTCCTATTATTTCTATTTTGTCTGATTCGTCTGAGGAGATCGTGGGCTCTCATGCCCCGCGAGTGATTCTCTTTGGTGCTATTCATGATATTATCTATGTTATCCCTGAGGTTCCTATTATTCCAGCTGACCCTATAGTTATACCAGAGGTGGGGACAGTTTCAGTCGTCTCACTTGCCGGGGTAATGATTTTTAATTAGTTCATCTTTTTTTGATTCTGACCTATGGAAGGGTTCTTTACCTCCCGTACCAGATTTGCCATTTGTTTCACCCTTTAGTGTTCCTGAAGACCGAGGCGGACGATGAGTCCGAGCCTACTGATCAGAAGACCCTGAAGGAGCAGAGTCTCTACCGTTCATGATGCTGAGGTTTCGTGAGAAATGAGAGACCGGGTCGAATCAAGGCCGTCTAACACCATCAGGACCGTTCATCTCATGATATGCCTTGCAACCATCAAATTAATTTTCCTCCCCTGCTCCTATGTTTGGCCACACCACCCAGTATACAATCGACGTCTTCAACGACTTCTATCCGACCGCCGGTGATGCTATAACTTTTCGGACATCGACCTTACCATGGAACCCATCCTAACGGGCATCGTAAGTTTGTTGACTGCGAGAAGAGAGTAATACCTTTACCATGCTCTTAGACTTGCATGAGACGTATATCTCATACATTCATCGGATCATCATCATCACCAAGACTCATCTTCTTCTAGTTTATCTTCAGACCCCTCCCTCCAGTTCATTAATCTCGGGATGAGCTTCACTCAGTGTCAGGTTCATTCAGGACCTACTCGACTAGAGATGCACAACCTATTTTGAATTATACCACGCAGTTCGACCTACGATCTAGTGAGATTTAGACGTTGAAGGGCTGCACCATTAATCTACTCCCTACCCACCCGACTACAACCTCAAGAGTCATCTTTAGGTTCAACATCTAAGAGGTCATTTGGAATTTATCTTCACCATTTCTTCTATGAGAGCCATCACAGACAATAGATGTAGGTCCCCACTAGCTTCGGTACAATCACCTACTCATTGTTTCGGAGGTCGATAAAACCCCTACTCCTCTGAGATTTTTTACCACCATCGCAAGAGTTTAAGTTCATGACACCATCAGAGATAGCGAAGAGGAGCCATCATGGAGGTGGATACTGTTGATGCAGAGGCTGTTGCAGATGTAGGTATTATTGAGGGAGTTGTCTAGCTCACACTAGGATGAGTGTAGGTATGAGAGTTAGAATTGGTTGATTGCTAGTAAAGTCAACACAAGTAATTATAAAATATAATAAGATAGAAAATTACCAAATTTACCCTAGTAGGAAAAAGGACAAAAGTAAAAAGGAAAATCTTCACAAATAGAATAATAAAATACGTGTATTAACCGAAAGATATGATTCTCAAGGGTCGTTTATATCCCCCAAACGATCTGTAAATTGAAACCAACCGTTTAGATGTTAGCTCGGACAATGATTTGAATTGGAAACAAAGATTGATTTGAATTACTACTTCTAAAATTAAAAATAAGCAGACTATGATAACAATTAAGCACTCGAAAAACAAATAACGGAACTTACACCTTTAACTAAAACGCAAACCTGGAACCCTACACGGGAATCTTATAAAAAAAAAACTAAATTAACTTCAAATTTAACCTATAATACACATGAACATTTGCATCTTCTTCTCTTACAAATAACTTTAATTGCGACTAAAAATTCTAAGATTACAAAAAGAAAACTAGTACAAAAACGGAATTGAAATGAGCTTAGAAACACGAAAAACGAGAACGGAAACGAATCCCGTTCTTTAAAAATTGAAATTTTGCAATTTTAACCCTACGAAAGCAAAACTAATTTTCCTAGAAACTTTACTATAAAAAAATTTCTAAAAAATAGTTATATTTTTTTGATTATTTTTTTATTTTTTATGAATTTTTAAAGTTTTTAATAAAAATAAATGTTTAAAAATACTAAACTAATTCTAAAAAAATACAGAAAATAGCTTGAACTAAAATAGACCTAGGAAAAATAAGCTACTGATTCAAACAGCTATATGCGCGAATAAGACTGAGTGTAATAAGCTTAAAACATATTATAAGCTAAAAGGAAGAAAACGTGTACAAATAATTCAGATATTAGCTAAAAATCTCTATAACTAAAAGAACCCCTAGCGGGACTAATGGTAAGTGATGTGTTATGTGAGACGTGTACTACGGCGTTGAGGGTGTTGAGGGTAGGGGGTTTCGAGCCTTGCTCACCCCGACATTTCTCCCCACATCCCCTTTTTTTTATTTTTTGAAAACATTTAAAAGCAAGTTGTAGAAAAGTTTAAAATAAGCATTTTTAATAAAAGACAAACTTTTTATGAAAACGCCACCTATAAAATAAGTTGACAAATCATTCTTCTAAACGATCAGAAAAAAATGTTAAACTTTCTTTTTACTTTTTTTTGGCCTTTTCAAAATTAAAGAAACTCAAAAGTTAACTTTAAGCTATACTAATGAACTATAAGTTATTTCTTAACTACTCTTATCCTTATTGAAGCAAAATGATAAGAAATAATGTTCAAAAGCAACAAGCTATAAGCAGAAATCAAAATAAGAACTTGTGCTAAACTAAGAACTAAACAGACCCAAAGGCTAAGTTTGATCTAATTTTTAAGCTAACAAATGAAGGACTTTAGCTATGGAACTTATATTTTCTTAAAGCTTGACTAAGTGGCTTTTTAAAAAGATATAAGGAAAACAAGAGCTTATTGGAAAAACTTTTTGAAAACAGACAAATAAGTCAGCATACTGACTCTGGTTTAATGTAATGAAAAAGACAAAAGGCTATTTTTAAGAGCTAAAACAGATTATCAAAAGAACTTATTATGAAAAACTAAGTTAAAACAGATTAATAACTACCACGTAATTCAAAACTAGTATCCCAAAAATCAAAATCTAAGAAAAACTTCTACTATCTGAAACTATGACCTGAAAAATGATACTTGCACTAATGTCTCCCCTAGTGCAGTTTGCAACAATTTGAACCAATCTGAAATCTAATAATGCAGGCCTATTTGTAATGACTCCTATATTTTTAAAAGCACAAAATAAGAACAAATTTATCCTCAACAATTACTAGATTGGTTGAAACTTAAAACTCAAATTAACCTTAACAGATTTTTAACCTATGTAAACCTAACTATGTGCAAAATTATTCTACTCTGATCCTAACTTGAAAATTATAGCACACACAGAATTAAAATAAAGATTAAAACAAAGTTTCAAAACCACAAGCTACAAGCAGTACTAACTTTAGTTAGTACTGCTGTGCCAAACAACTCCCTTTAAAGTTTAAATAAATCCATTTAAGCTTATGATATTGAAATCTATTGAGCAATGTTTTAATACCAGATAATAACCAACTTATTTTTACCTTAATTAAGCTATAACTACTAACAAATAAGCCAGAATCTAACAGCTTAAAACTATGCTAATATTTTTTTTGGATATTTAGAGATTTATAAGAGAAAACATAAAAATCTAAGATCTACACTACAAAAGCTAAAAACAGATAATAGAATGAGATAGATTTAAGCACAATTAAGCTAGCAGGTAAGCAGAATAAGCAAATTATAAGCTGAAAATTAAGACAGAAATGGAAATAGCAACTTACATAATCCTAACTAAACAAAGGCTTGACGAACCTCGTTGAGTTACTCCAACTAGCTTCCTAGCATATCCTTAGATAAGCTGGTAGGGGTCCTGGAGCTCATCCTTTTCTAGCTTCCACCGTCCAAAAGCTTAATTCATCCATAGCATAGGTATTTAAGTTGATTTTAAAGTTACAGTATATTAAGGCTTTATTGAGCTCAAATCCAAGCTTAAAGACTTAGATGAGCTAGAGATAAGCTTGTTTACAAGCTTATGAGTAGTTTGAAAGCTTATAGAACAGTTTAATAAAGCTTTTGGAAACAGGTGAACATAATAAGCAAGAACAGATTTTATTGAGTAAACTAAAATTTCATTGATATTCAAACAGATTACAAAATATTGAAAAACAAGAATTACATTTAAAAAAGTTTAAAGCTAAATACAATATAAGCTAAAAATCTATAAGCTAAAATTTTAAACTCACTCCTAGGAATCTCCTTCCTCTGATTCTGATGAAAGGCTCTATTTATACAGCCCTGCATGAAGCTTCATAAGAGTCTCTTAGTCTCTGTTATATGCTTCCCATCAATCCAGTCCTCAAATGAATCTATAAAGCAATCATGGCTAACCATCTTTGAGCCTTTGGATAAGATTGAGGCGAGCACACGGAAGCCAGCGTTGCATTCAGTGTTCTGTTAGCTCTTCGTGTGCTTCTTATGATCCACTATTTATATTGCAAATTATCCATATCCCCTTGGCTTCGTCTTCCTGTCATTGAGCTCCGCGTGGTTTATAACTACATTTTGGTTCCACGAATGCGAGCAAGCTTCCAATGACCGATACCTTGCCAAGCAGTGTACTTGGTACTTGAATTAAAACGGCCAACGTCCTAAATTTGATTTTACCCTTTGATTTGTGTGTATGCAAGTTAAAACTGAAAGAGTGAGGGCGATAGAATGTAAAACTAGAAATTCCCTCAAAGCGATACAATTCCTTTAATAAAACAAGGGTGTGCGTTGTTTATTTCTCTTTTGACCCAGGTTATATATCTGTTGACTATGGGCTTATTTAATAAAGTGGATTGGGACCAGGTGTCTTGTTTTATGTTTATAATAACATTTAACCGGGTGATAAAATCTTTATAAATTAAAAGAAGTTAACACCTTTAGGTTTTTAGGGACTAGTTTTTGCAATTTGGTTTTCTTTGAGGACTCGATTTGATATCTTTTTTGGGTTTTCTGATCATTTAGTGAGTTGACGTTGTTACTGACTAAAGGTGACTGGAGTTGACTTATAACCTTTGTCTATGCTAATCAAATCCTCGGCTCTTGTACACTCTTTTCCGTCTCGTGTCGGTGATTGTCCGGTTTTGACCGTTTTCTTGAGATTTTTGCATTATCCGTACCTATATAATCACAAAGACAAAACAAGCAATATACAAGCATTTTAAGCACAATTTCATCTTTTTAGGGTTATTTTAGATATAAAACGGATATGTGTTTTCACACATATCAAAATTCCTCAAACTAAGTGATTGGGTGGTGGTGGGTGTGTAGGTGTATGTTAGAGGATTAGGTTGTAGGTGGCCAGTTCCTCGACGCAATATTATATGCTCTATAACCAAATACCTCAAAACTTCCCCAAACTAAATCTTTGAAAAGTAGCAAAGACTTTTGTGGAGAGAGTTAAAAAGTCACAAGCTTTAAAACACCCCATTTTCCCTTTTTTTAACTTAGAATATTTCGACTTTCGTTATTTCCATAACTGTTAGGGATCATAGAACAAGATGCATTTCGATCTGAGAATGCCCCAAAAAGGACAAATTTATCGATCCCCCCCCGACTTTTAACTTATCCAAACCAAGCTTAAAACAAAATCACAGCTAAATATCAGTGAAGATGCTAACACTACTCATATTTGCAACTTGTAAACTTTTTAATCTCGACATTTACTATCTTAAGTGAATGTGCTATTTTGAATTTCAACCATGGATCAATGTTTTTGCAAAATACTATGCTTCACGTTCCACCCGAGAATAATGAGTTTGAAGGCGAGATCATCCCATGTAGCGACTTTCGTCTCGGCACATCCTAACCTTGCGATTAAGTGACCAGGCTTTTGACACCCTACAGAGACTAGTATCGGACTCACGAACCTTAGTTTCAAAAACTCTCATGTTTCCCGTAATAAATACCATACTTTAAAATAGAAAATTCATAGTTCAAAAGCATATTTGAAATAACCAAAAAAGATTTTATTTAATTAATTTAATATTAAAACCTGTTATGCAATTGTTAACCCTCGAAACCTTTTATAAGTCCTGCAACATCAGTTTTGAAGCCGGCAAGATGCATCAAACTTTATATCAGTCTCAGGTTTTATTCTTACTATGGGCTTTCTTAGAAAGGGTTAATGAGGTGATTATGGGAGATTGGTCTACCACATCGATTATGAACCGGCAAGAGGTAGTAAACTTTTATCAGCCCACAGATTTTATTATTATTATATTTTTTTATCATTTTATCATTATTATTATTATTATTATTATTATTATTATTATTATTTATTTTTTTAGGAAGACTTCTTTTTGAAAAATTCAAGTATAAATTTGAACTAAGACTAAATTTTTTTTTTTGCTATATATTACATAAAAATTGTTGATTTAAGTTTAATCTCAAAAAACAGCACGTATATTATTCCGGTTAAGAGCTTATGGGAGAAAAAGCCACAAATACATACATGAGCTCTTAAGAATTTCAAATAATCCTTGTGTTAGCATACCCACTCATCACTTAACTCTAATCAGTTTACGTCTTCGTCGCGAATTTTCATTTCACGAACGATAGCCTAAATGTTAAGAAACAAGATAACTCAACACGCTCGATCGGGGTCAAAAAAACACTCTTATTCAAAACCCAGCAGGAAAGTCAAAAATTGTGACAAAAACCCTTATTTTTATTTTTGAAATTTTTAAAATTTTTTCATATTTAAGAAAAGAATTTTGGTGGGACGACGGGAACGTGAGAACCAACAGCAACAAGTAGGCCAGAGATCATATCGATAGATATACTACCCCATACTAAAATCAAACATGTCCTAAATGTTTCCTTCCTAGGCCTAAACTTGAAAATCAACCCCCATACTATAACTCAAAAAGGTCGAATGCATAACTCAAGCCTGAAGAAAGTATCACAAAAATCTCTAGCCGTTTATAAAGTGTGCTAAAGATAAATGTTAGTCGATAATAATCTTTAGGATATCGGATTTCCCCAAACTAATTTCAAGCAAAGGCTAGGAAGCTCGAGTAGACCGGGATAAAACAGGGAAACGAGATTCTTCAGAAAATTTTGGGTTAATCCTGCAAACAATCACAAGTACAAACACAATAAGAATCAGAAGAGTACAAGCCTCCTCACATCACAATACAAATAAGAAAGAAAAAAGAAAATGGATAAACATGGGGTGCCTCCCACGAAGCGCTTTATTTTTGGTAACCGAGTCACATAGATTGACTCGATCCCCAAATTTATTCGTCCTTGGAGAGAGTAAATGGAAGAGAAAATCTCAATCAGGCTTTCATTAATGTTTGGGAAAACATTAAAGCACATGAAAGTTCCATCCCGATGAGATGCCACCGGCTCTAAGTGGAGATGTCGGGGTCAAAATTGGTGTCCTCATTTTTGGTGGAGGAAAGTAAGGGAGAAACCTCATATAATGTGACTATGTGTGCAGAAAAGTTCGAGTAACAGAATTAACAGGATCGACAACTTCAACATTACTCTCAACTCCCCAAGTGACAAAAACATTCACTCATAACATTTCTTATCACGAGCACATTGGTTCCATGTTTCGAAGTTTGAAACGCCCTCATATTCAGAAATAGGATCAATCGTTAAGCAAGATGTCAATAATGTCGTCGTCCCGAGTCAAAAATCACTTTCAGCACCTAGGTGGAATCGAAATTTCTGGTTCGGAAAATAATCAATCTCATCTGCTTCCCTATTGGTGTCACATAACCCAACGATAGTAGTAGATGTGGGAAGAGACTTCATTAATGATGAAAATTTTCTGGTGACATTGAAAATAATTACAGCAAAGCAAAACGACATTCGATTTTATATAAATCCTCTTGTGCTCTCCTAACAATTCCAGAAGAGAACATGATAAATTCACCGGTAAGCTCATGGTTAAAGGATCACTCTTGGGAAAAAAGTATCAAAGGTCTTCTCTGGTTCAGCATACCTAAGATTGTTGTGGTTCATGATTGGAAAAACACTTCGGGATAAAGATTATGGGTAGTATCATCACTAAGCAAACTCTCAAGATAGGTTACGTCTCCTTCCGAGTCATAATATCCTTCAATATACGTAGGAACTTCGATAACTAGAAAAGTCATCATCTCAATCATTATCATCCTCCTGGATTGAAACACTCATACCCTCAAACAATATGTAGCATACGTAAAAAAATTCTTTTCAATCCATAATCTTTTTACATTCTAAATCAAATAAATCAATCATCGTCTTCGAAAGGTGATCCATAGATAAATCCCTGAACCCTGAGAATAAAAGCAACGTTTTTCAAAGGAGTAGACGGATCATCGTGGAGTAGAAACTCAATGTCGTCTCCTGGAGTAAGACACTCATCTTTGTTAGAATCAGAAAGAGGTGTGACTAGGAAACTCGACTCATCCAGGTTGGAATCATAATAATCCTTGCACTCGATGTCCTCTAATACTTCATCCAAAAGAGGGTTTTTGAAATTGACATCTAATTTAAAAAGAGGGTTAGAGAAAGTCAACAGGAATTGGATCCACTGGAACGTTGATGGAAGAGAAATCATCACATGAAGGTAAATCATTCTTACTATCACTCCTGGATGTTTCCTCAGATTCTCTTGGGATTGGGACAATTTCCTCAGTACTAAAAATACTAAGGTGGATCGTCCCCCCATTATGAAGAAATCTTTGGGATTCAAATGACTTCACTTTGTTTAAGGTCCATCGGAGGAAGTTGAAACGGGTCATTATTTAACAATTTTTCGATCAAATAAATATCTTCCTTCGGATCGTAATCGGCATGATCAATTTCTGGTGAAATCGAATCATCCTTAAGATAAGCTTCGCTTTCTTCCAATATAAATTCGGAAGTAAACGGCTCAGACGTCGGGGTGGGATTGCCACCCGAAGAATTAGGAAATCCTAGCAATTCCGAAGCATATTCCTCGCAAACTGCATCAATGATGTCAATTCGGTTTACCGACTTATCATTTGTAGAGGAATATCTCGTGGTTTGATCTAGATTAAAAGTGACGGCTTCGTTATCAACCCGAAGGGTTATTTCTTCTCCATAAACATCAATTAAAGCACGAACGGTCCTCAAAAAGGATCTCCTAAGTATGAGAGGTACTCGAGGATCGGCTTCAAATCAACAACAACAAAGTCGGTAGGAAAATGAAATTTCTTAACTTTGACAAAAACGTCTTCAGCGAGTCCTTTAGGATAAGTAATCGATCGGTCTGCTAACTCTAAAGTCATCCGAGTTGGTGTAAGTTCCGGCAGGGAAAGCTTTTTCCAAATAGAAAGAGGCATAAGATTTATGCTTGCGCCAAGATCGGCCAAGGCGTGGCATACATCCATTCCCGGGAAATTACATGGAATAAGAAACTTGCCGGGATCTCCAAGCTTTTCGGGAAGCTTTTTGAGGAGCATTGCCGAGCAATTCTCGTTCAACGGTATCTTAGCTAACTCAAGTAACTTTTCCTTATTCATGAGCAAACTCTTAATCATAGGAGCAAATCTTGGCATCAAAAGTAAAGCATCCGCGAAACTAATGTCGAAGCGTAAATCTTGAAAGATTTGGAAGATCTTCTCCATTTGATTCGAAGCTTTGTCATGGGACTTTTGATCATCACGTCGTGAAGGATATGGAATATTTGGCTTAGGTAAATTCTTTGGAATATCAGATTCTGGAATGGGAGTGGTTTTAGGCAAAGTCTTCGGAACATCGGGTTCCAGAATAGAAATGGGGATAACCAGAGGTGGGATTTGAGCGGTACTTCCTTGGAAATTTGTTTGCTCTTTATCCGTTGTCTCCTCAGTTTCTCGTTCCACTACCTTTTTAGGAGAAGGATTAGTAGGAATCGAGGGTCCCTCGTAAGCAACACCACTTCGAGTAGTGATCGCTTTCATCTCACCCTTCGGGTTTGGAATGGTATTACTCGGAAGAGTACCCGAAGTTGAGGCTTGGTTTTGAAACAATCCACAAATCATGTTTTGCAAATTATTTTGAAACAATTGTTTCCTAAGATTTTATCTTGTTTAGTTACGTGCTTCTTATTTCATTGATTTGACCTTGCATATTTCTTACATTGATCATTAGCTTTATATAATAGATAATTTCAGATGAATCCCTTTGTTGAAATTGATTTGATGAGCTTGAAAAGAAAAAAAAAAATAAAAAAACAAGTTGGTTTTGAATCCTTGATTTGAAAATTCCGGCACATGATTAATTGATTTTGAAAACCTTGATTTTTATAAAACTTGTGTCCCGATTTTGATTTTGATATATTCCCTTATTTTGGACACATTGTTTTGCACGGAGCAAAACCTGGTGGTGCCATTTGATTTACTAACACGGTTTGGAGGGTTCAAACTTGATTGAAGTACTTGTAGTCGCACAAACCACTAGCCTGATTGTTATTGGTTGCGGACAATTATACCAAAGAAAATGGGCACCACACAAGGTAACGCAAGATTCCTCAACGCTTTATCCGGACGCGGGAGTGACAAAACCTTTCTTAGAAACGAATTATCGAATAAGGTCGATAAGTTGCTCCGCAAGCTTATCGATTCTCTATCCGTTTTTCTAGAAGTAACTTTCATCCAAGAAGCTTTTGATCTATACTTGTGAATAACGAACTTTTGATTTATTCTCAATTATGTTTAAAGCTTCTCTAGTCGTTTTACTCAAAAGATTTCCACCCGCCGCGGCATTTAAGGAGTATTGTTCATTCTCGTTTAAACAGTTGTAAAAGGTATCAACTTGAGTTAACTCCGTAAATCCGTGATGGGGACAAGCTTTGAGCAACTCCTTAAATCGTTCTCATGCTTCACTAAAAGTTTCCTCAAATTTTTGTGTAAATCGAGAAATTTCATTCTTTAAGTGAGTGGTTTTCGAAGGAGGGAAAAATTGGTTAACGAACTTGGTAACGAGATCCTCCTAAGTCAAGATTGAGTTTGGTGGTTCTTTCTCGTACCACAGTTATTAGCGGCTCCTCGAGCGAAGATGGAAAAACATCAGAAGGCTTAATCACACGTTAGGCCCATTCCCTAAATCGTTAAAGTGATGGTTAATCCTTTGAAATATTAATATGTGCATTGAGGATTTCACTCTCTACGACCGTAAAAAGGGTTGGCTTGAACCAATAAGCAAAATTAGTATTAATCTCAATGATCGCATTGATTTTGGTAAAACATAGTTCTCTATACACTTCGGGGGTGCCGGAAGTGCTCTTCCTGGTACGTTTGCCATTGGTGCACAATAGTTCGAATCTCGGGTTCGAATATGTTAGAAACTTGTTTCTCCGGAAGTTTAGAATTGTGACGTTTGTTTATTAGGATTAATTAGAACGTCTAGTGCGCATGCAACTATTTAAAAAATTTTTTGGTTTTTTTTTTCAAAAGTTTATTCTCAATCTAATTTTAACAGACAGAGAAGACAATTGAACAAATAATCAAACTACTTCACGGTAGCTCTTAAAAATTTTACTTTTTAGGTGAGCGTATTTCGTAAGTGGACACCAATGGTAAGTTTTTAAATCTGTTATTCGGAGTTGGACGTATTATGGATATATACTCAATTGAAGGTATTATTTGTTGGTGTTCTTTTACCAACTTTGTAAACTTTTTAATTTCACAAATTAACAAGAAATTTGAAAGAGCAATATTTTTGTATTTTGTTATTAATTTTACCTCACAACACCCCCTAAGAATGTTTTTTTACTTTTTTTTTTATTTTTTATATTTTTGATTTTCTTAAAAGCGTAACTTTCAAAGACGAAAGGTTCTCCAAATCACGATCGACAAACTTCAAACGAGAGAATCTTAATCACAAATCCCTGGCAGCGGCGCCAAAAATTGATTGCTAGTAAAGCAACACACGTAATTATAAAATATAATATGATAGAAAATTACCAAATTACCCTTGAGGACAAAGGTAAAAAGGAAAATCTTCACAAATATATATAATATAATACGTATATTAACCGGGAAGTATGATTCCCGGGTTCGTTATTCCCAGATTTGTGAATTGAAACCACGTTTGTTGTATCGACATGAGGGGGGGGGGGGGGGGGGGGGGGGGGTTTAAATTGAACAAAGATTGATTTGATTATCTACTTCTACAAATTAAAATAAGCAAATGATAACAATTAAGCACGAAAACAAATAACGGGGAATTAAACTTTAACTAAATGTAAAGGGACCCCTAAACGGCAGTTAAAATACTAAATTTCCAATTTTAAACTAAAATGAATTTTTCTTTTTTCAATTGTATAATTGGACTTAAAAAGTAAGTTTAAGAAATCTAGAACAAAAACGAAATTCGAATGAGCTTAAAAACAAGAAAATGTGACGGACAACGAATCCCGTTCTTTAAAAATTGAATTTTGCAATTTTAACCTACGAAGCAAAAACTAATTTTCCCTAGAAACTTTACGGATAAAAAAAATTTTCTAAAAAAAGAATTATATTTTTTTGAATATTTTTGAATTTTTATGAATTTTAAAGTTTTTATATAAAAATAAATGTTTAAAAATACTAAACTAATTATAAAAATTCTTAAAAAATACAGAAATAGCTTGAACTAAAAGGGACCTAGGAAAAATAAGCTTGATTACACAGCTTATCGAATAAGCTGTGTAATAAGCTTAAAACAGCTTATTAAGCTAAAAGGAAGAAAACGTGTACAAATAATAGATTTTGTAAATCTATAAGAAAAAAACCCCAGGGCACGTTGGTAGTGAGGTGTTGTGTGAGACGTTTATAAGGGTTGAGGGTGTTGAGGTCGGGGGTTCGAACCTTGCTCACCCCTGATTTCCACCTTCCCCTTTTTTTATTTTTGAAAACTTATAAAAACAAAGTTGTAGAAAAACTGAAAATAAGCATTTTTAATAAAAGAAACTTTTTATGAAAAGCACTAAATAAGCTGAAAATCAGCTTAAAAGACAGAAAAAATGTTAAACTTTCTTTTTACTATTTTTGGCCTTTTCAAAATTAAAGAAACTCAAAAGCTAACTTTAAGCTATACTAATGAACTATAAGTTATTTATTAACTACTATATCTATTAAGTAAAATGAAAGAAATAAGTTCAAAAAGATCAGTATAAGCAGAAATCAAAATTATAACTTGTGCTCAACTAATAACTAACCGACTCAAAGGCTAAAGTTTGATCTAATTTTTAAGCTAACAAATGAAGGACTTTAGCTATGGAACTTATATTTTCTTTAAAGCTTGACTAAGTGGCTTTTTGAAAACGCTTTTAAATTTTTTTAGGAAAACAAGAGCTTATTGGAAAAACCTTTTGAAAACAGACAAATAAGTCAGCATACTGACTTTGGTTTAATGTAATGAAAAAGACAAAATGCTATTTTTAAGAGCTAAAAACAGATTATCAAAGGACTTATTATGAAAAACTAAGTTAAAACAGATTAATAATGCATTAACTTCTACTAGTATCCCTAAAATCAAATCTAAGAAAAACAAAAATTCTATATCTGAAACTATGACCTTGAACAAGGATACTTGCACTAATGTTCTCCCTAGTGCAGTTGCACAATATGAACCAATCTAAAATCTTAATATGCTGCCTATTTGTATGATCCTTATATTTTTAAAAGCACAAAATAAGAACAAATAAACTAAGAACAAAGGAAGCTTAGACAATTACTAGAATCTACTCAAGCTTATAATCCAAGTAACATTTGACAGAATTAAACTTATGTTAAATCTTCTAATGAAAACTTGTTTGAAACTAATCTAGCTTAAAAAAAACTTGTTTTAACAACTTATTTAAGAGATTAGTACTAATTTCAAAAGACCAAATGGCCAACAATAATATTAACTTGTGGTTAATATTGTTGTGCCAAACACTCCTTTAAAATCATTGAAATCCATTTAGGCTTATGAAATAGAGATTTAGTGAACAAAAGTTCAATACCAGATAACAAACAGCCAAAAATAGATCTTATGAGCTTATACTAACAATCAAATAAGCTAGAATCTAACAACTACTCATTATGCTAAATATTTTTGGATTTTTAATGATTTATAAGACAAAATATGAAAAACTACGATCTATACTACAAATGCTGAAAACAGATGATCAAACATGATTAATAAGCACAATGAGATAGATTTAAGCACAAATAAGCTAGCAGGTAAGCAGAATAAGCAAATTATAAGCTGAAAATTAAGACAGAAATAGAAATAGTAACTTACAATAAGCCTTAGCTTAACAAAGGCTAGACAAGCTCATGGAGCTACTCTACAAGCTCCAGCTTATCCTTGGATAAGCTGGTAGGGGTCCTGGAAGCTCATCCTTTTCTAGCTTCCCTTTTAAAAAGCTTAATCCATCCATAGCATAGGTATTGAAGCTGATTTTAAAGTTACAGTAGATTAAGGCTTTTTTGAGCTCAAATCCAAGCTTAAAGACTTATATGAGCTAGAGATAAGCTTGTTTACAAGCTTATGAGTAGTTTGAAAGCTTATAGAACAGTTTAATAAAGCTTTTGGAAACAGGTGAACATAAAATACAAGAACATATTTTATTGAGTAAACTAAAATTTCATTGATATTCAAAACAGATTACAAATTATTGAAAAACAAGATTACATTTAAAAATTAAGCTAAATTACATTATAAGCTAAAATCTATAAGCTAATTTTTAAACTACTCCTAGATATCTCTCTTGTGAGTGATGAAGGCTTCTATTTATAGGCCTGGATGAAGCTTCTAGGTCCTTAGTCTATTATATGCTCCCATCAATCCTGTCCCTTGAATCTTAGCAATCATTGGATACCATCTTTGAGCCATTGGATTAGATTGAGGAGCCCACGGATTGCTAGCGTGGCATTCCGTGTGTCAGGCCTCGTGTGCTTCATTTGCACTTATTATAGTGCAAATTATCCATTCCCCTTATGTTTCTTGTCATTAGCCGCGTGTCATTTCATTTGGGTTTCCACCAATAAGAAGCTTCCAATGACGTTTTCCCTTGCCAGCGTGTACTTTGGCACTTGAATTGTCCTTAATTTGATTTTACCCTTTGATTGTGATGCAAGGCAAAACTGAAAGTGATGATGAATAGTAAAACTGAAATTCCCACGCAATTCTTTTATAAACAAGGGTGCGTTTGATTTCTTTTGACCCAGGTTATATTTTGTTGACTTGGGCTTATTTATAAAGGGATTGCGCCGGGTTTGTTTTTGGGTTATATAAGAGTTAACGGGTGTTAACTCTTTATAAATTAAAGAGGTAACACCGTTAGGGTTTAGGGACTATTTTTGCAATTTGGTTTTCTTTGAGGGATTGATTTGGTTTTTTTTGGGTTTTGTCATTTAGTGAGTTGACGTTGGTTGACTAAAGGTTGATTGGAGTTGACTTTTGACCTTTCCTGCTATCAAATCCTCGGCTCTTGTACACTCTTTTCCGTCTTGTGTCCGTGATTGCCCGGTTTTGACCATTTTCTTGAGATTTTTCCATTATCCGTACCTACATAATCACAAAGACAAAACAAGCAATATACAAGCATTTTAAGCACAATTTCATCTTTTTAGGGTTATTTTAGATATAAAACGGATATGTGTTTTCACACATATTAATTGCTGCTAGTGATGTTAAGAGAGGATGATGATGAATTTGAGGCAGAGGCTAGTGCGGCAGACACGAGAGAGATCGTTGTAGATCCATTGGCTATTGGTGATAGTTTTGAGTCTTCTAGAGGAGGTATACCTGATCTTGAGGATACTATTTATGATATAGTTCACTACATGTCAGAGGTTCGTATTGATAGGATTACTGAGATTGAGACCACTCAGAGACAGTTGGAGACTAGTTAGTTGGTAGCTAGTAGAGAGCGAGCTAGTTTGGTTGAGAGGATTGGTAGTTTAAGACTGGAGTACCTAAAGGTTCGAGCCATGTTGAGTATAAAGAGAGATCGGATTGACAGACTTCGTTGGCACATGGCACTTTCACATGAGGAGTTTTGTCAGGTTCGTAGGGATCGTGATGATACTCGGAGGAGACTTAGGAGGTTGGAGTCGTATGTTGAGAGACATTTGGGTTTTCGCCCTTAGACTAGTAGTACCATGATCATGTAGGACATTAGACTGATGGTTAGGTCTAGATGTTCGTAGTAGAAATAATCATAAATCATGTACCTATTTTGGGTTGGTTGTAACCGAATTATGCTTTTATTCGTGAAATGAAAAGCTTGTTTTGATTCTCTTGCGTATTCATCTATATTGTTATTTAATTGTTCTGGCAAAACATGTTCTATTTTATTTTTTTGTATAAACCCTATTTACCATTTATAATGGCTAAACCTTATATCGGATCTCATCAAGTGTTATGTCTTGTAATATAGAACAATGACTATCACTCGCTCTGGTATGACCCCTAAAGAAATCGAAGAACTCGTTAACCGACATGTGGAAGAAGCGTTGGTTGCTTATAAGGCGACCCATGCCGCCAATGCTCTCGAGGCTAAGAATCAAAGCCAGAACGACAGTGACGGCGATAATGGAAATGGCAGTAATGAAAATGGTGAGAATGGAAATGGTGGAAATGGAAATCCAAATGAGAATGGTAGAGGTGATAGACCTGTTGCTAGAGAATGCACATATCAGGACTTCATGAAGTGTCAACCACTCAACTTTAAGGGAATGGAAGGAGTTGTCGGGTTGATAAGGTGGTTTGAGAAGATGGAAACAGTGTTCTATATCAGCAACTTCCTAGAGAAGTCCCAAGTTAAGTATGCTACTTACACCTTGTTGAACAGTGCACTAAGTTGGTAGAACTCACAAAAGAGAAACATTGGAACTGATGCTGCATTTTCCATGTCATGGAAAAAGTTCATGAAGCTAATGACTGAAGTGTACTGCCTAAGAAATGAGATTCAAAAGATGGAATCTAAGCTGTGGAATCAGACCGTAAAGAACAATGATTTGGCTGCCTATATTCAGAGATTCCAAGAGCTTACTATGTTTTGCACCAAAATGGTTCCTGAGGAAGAGGACTAAGTTAAGACGTATATTGGAGGTCTCCCGGATAATATCCAGGGTAATGTAATTGCTGCAGAGCCCACGAGACTCCAAGATGCTGTTCGGATTGCCAACAACTTAATGGACCAAAAGTTGAAAGGTTATGCTGTGAAAAATGCTGAAAACAAAAGAAGATTGGAGGTCAATCAGAGAGACAACCATGGTCAGCAACCACCATTCAAAAGACCAAATGCTGGAGGTCAGAATGTAGCAAGAGCCTATACGGCTTGCAAGAATGAGAAGAAACCGTATAATGGACTGTTGTCTTTTGGTAACAAATGTAAGCTTCACCATAAAGGACCATGCACAGTGAGATGTGGGAAGTATAACAAGGTTGGGCATTTGACCCGGGATTGTAAGGTCACAATCTTCACTACTTCTACTTAGAGAGGTCAAGTAGTGAATCAGAGGGTCGTAACTTGTTTCGAGTGTGGAAGACAAGGACACTTCAGAAGTGATTGCCCAAAGCTGAAGGATCAAAACCGTAGAAACAAAGCTGGAAACAAGAATGGAGTTGGTGAAGCAAGAGGGAAAGCATATGTGCTAGGTGGAGGAGATGCTAACCCTGATTCATATGTCATCAAGGGTACATTTCTTCTCAACAATCTTTATGCTTTCATATTATTCGATTCGGGTGCTGATAGAAGTTTCGTATCGACTACATTTAGTACTTTGCTTGATATAACCCCTGATACTTTAGACGTTAGCTATGCTGTCGAATTAGCTGATGGAAGATTTTTTAGACAAATACCGTGCTTAGAGGTTGTACGTTAGGATTATTAAGTCACCCATTCAATATTGAACTAATGCCGGTAGAACTTAGAATCTTTGATGCCATCATCGGCATGGATTGGTTAGCGAACCATCATGCGGTGATCGTTTGCGATGAGAAGGTTATGCGGATTCCCTATGGAGATGAAGTTTTGATAGTCCAAGGTGATGGAGGCGATAGAAGAGAGAAGTCAAAGTTGAGCATTATATCGTGCACTAAAACTCAGAAGTATATTGAGAAAGGATTCCAAAATTTTTTGGCACAAGTAACGAAGAAGGAAACCGAAGGCAAGTCGGAGGAGAAGCGACTTAAGGACGTGCCGACTGTACGGGACTTTTTGGAGGTCTTTCCAGAGGACTTACCTAGATTACCGCCAACGCGACAAGTTGAATTTCAAATTGACTTGGTCCCTGGTGCTACACCTGTGGCATGAGCTCCGTATAGATTAACATCGTCAAAACTGCAAGAATTGTCTACTCAACTACAAGAACTTTCTGACAAAGGATTCATAAGACCGAGTTCCTCACCCTGGGGAGCCCCGGTCTTGTTGGTCAAAAAGAAAGACGGATCTTTCCGGATGTGTATCGACTACCGCGAGTTGAACAAGTTGACGGTGAAGAACAGATATCAACTTTCGAGAATCGACGATTTATTTGATCAGTTGCAAGGATCAAGTGTCTACTCGAAGATCGACTTAAGGTCTAGTTATCACCAACTTAAAGTTAGTGACGAGGACATTCCAAAGATGGCGTTTAGGACTCACTATGGTCACTACGAGTTCTAAGTAATGCCTTTTAGATTGACTAACGCACCGACAGTATTCATGGACTTGATGAATCGGGTGTGCAAATCGTACTTAGATAAATTCGTGATCGTTTTTATTGATGACATCTTGATCTACTCTAAGAGCGAGGAGGATGCAGAACACCTTAAGTTAATTTTGGAGTTACTTAAGAAGGAGTAATTATACGCTAAGTTTTTAAAGTGCGACTTTTGGCTGTCAAGGGTACAATTTCTTAGTCACGTGATTGATAGTGAAGGCATTCACGTGGACCCAGCTAAGATTGAGTCCATCAAGGATTGGGCATCGCCCAAGACTCTAACAGAAATTTGTCAATTTTTAGGACTTGTCGGCTATTACCGATGATTTATAGAAAGTTTATCGAAGATTGCCAAACCCATAACAAAGTTGACTCAAAAGAATGTGAAGTTCGATTGGACTGAAAAGGCAGAAGTTGCATTCCAACTATTGAAGGAAAAGTTGTGTAGTGCACCGATCTTATCTTTGCCCGAAGGTAGTGAAAACTTCATGGTTTACTGTGATGCTTCCCGTAAAGGGTTGGGCGCGGTTCTGATGCAAAAGGAGAAAGTCATAGCTTATGCATCACGCTAACTCAAGATTCACAAGAAAAATTACACCACACACAACTTAGAACTGGGAGCGGTAGTGTTTGCTCTTAAGATGTGGAGACATTACCTGTACGGTACGAAGTACGTTGTGTTCACTGATCACAAGAGTTTGAAACATATCTAGATCATAAAGAGTTAAAACATGGTTAGAGATGCTGAATGATTACGAATACGAGATACGTTATCATCCGGGGAAGGCGAACGTGGTGGCGGATGCCTTGAGCTGAAAGGAACGGATCAAGCCACTACGAGTTTGAGCTTTGGTTATGATGATTAGTCTGAACCTCCCTGTGCAGATTTTAGACGCTCAGGTTGAGGCGAGAAAGGAGGAGAATTATGGAACCAAAGATCTATGTGGTATGATTAAGAAGCTAGAGTCGCGTACTGATGGAACATTGTGTTTAAATAGGAGAAGTTGGATACCTTGTCAAGGTAATTTAAGGGAACTGATTATGCATGAGTCGCATAAGTTAAAATATTCAATACATCCTGGATCAGACGAGATGCATCAGGATTTAAAGAAACTATATTAGTGGCCGAATATGAAAGTTGAGATTGCCACTTACGTCAGCAAGTGTTTGACCTGTGCCAAAGTAAAGGCCGAATGCCAAAAACCATCTGGTTTGTTGGTTCAGCCTGTGATCCCAGTATGGAAATGGGAGAACATTACAATGGATTTCGTCACTAAGTTACCAAAAACATCAATTGGTCAAGATACAATTTGGGTAATTGTTAACCGACTCACAAAATCTGCTCATTTCTTACCAATGAAGGAAACCGACTCAATGGAGAAGTTGACGAGACAAAACTTTAAGGAAGTAGTCTCGAGGCATGGAATGCCGGTTTCGATCATTTCTGATCGGGATAATAAATTTGCATCTCATTTATGGAGATCACTGAACAAAGCCCTAGGTACTCAATTGGATATGAGTGCGGCTTACCATCCACAAAAAAGAACCATCCAGACTTTAGAGGACATGTTGCGTGCTTGTGTGATGGATTTTGGGAAAGGTTAGGATAGACACCTACCTTTGGTGGAGTTTTCTTACAACAACAGTTATCACACTAGTATCAAAGTTGCACCATTTGAAGCTCTCTACGGCTGAAAATGTCGATCGCCTATTTGTTGGCTGAGGTTGGAGACGCTCAGCTCACTGGTCTGGAAATTATTCATGAAACAACTAAGAAAATCATTCAGATCAAAAAGCGAATTTAAGCTGCATGAGATAGACAGAAGAGCTACGCTGATAGGAGGCATAAGCCATTGGAATTTGAGGTTGGGGACAAGGTCATGTTGAAAGTGTCACCATGGAAAGGGGTGATACGTTTCGGCAAATGGAGGAAGCTGAACCCTCGTTATATAGGACCTTTCAAGATTATTGCTAAAGTGGGAACGCTTGCTTATCGACTTGAACTCCCAGATCAGTTAAGCCGAGTTCATAATACTTTTCATGTTTCCAATCTGAAGAAGTGTTTCGTAGACGAACCCCTAGCTATTCTGTTGGAAAAAATCCAGATTGATGACAAGCTTAATTTCATTGAGGAACTAGTTAAAATTATAGACCGAGAAATTAAACGGCTAAAGCAAAGCCGCATTCCAATTGTGAAAGTTCATTGGAATTCGAGACGAGGACCCGAGTTTACTTAGGAGCGCGAGGACCAAATGAAGAAAAAGTACCCTCACCTTTTCGCAAATCCTTTGTCCACGTCTTAAGCTTTAAGGAAAAAGCTTCTTTAACGAGGGAATAATGTCACACCCTAAGAATTTTAGGTCAATATTTTAAACTTTTCCGACAATTATTTTTGACTTTTATACGTTACGTTTGAATCTGGCAGTTTACCAGGAAGTAAACCCGCGTAAATCTGAAAAACGTCATCGGACGCGTTCCGGCATTGGATATTTATTAGTTTAGATATTATATGAGTTATTTTATCTTTTCTAAGTGTTTCATAATTTACGATCACTCCTGATATTTATTTTTACGCTTTAACGTTTAAATTGCGTTTTTCGCGTTTTTGACCTAACGGAACCCCGTAAACTCAAAATCTTTTCGTGTAAACTTTAGTTATCGTCCATCTCATATTCTTAGGTGAAAATTTTCATTCATATCCCTCCCCCTATGCATATGGACGCCTAAACCAAAACCAAATGCACCATGAGTCTTGAAATTAAATTAAGAGCATCTTATTTGAATTTTCCATGCATGTAATGGATAGTAACACATAAGAGTGTCATTCTCATGCACATTTTCTCAAGTTAGACCAAGCCATGTGATACTTACACATCCTGATTTCATTTGACCAACTCAAGACTAACATATGCACATAATATGAACCATGATACAAAAATTTGAACCAAAATGGTCCCTTATGGCTAGGTTCGGCCAAACATAGGTACACACACACCTTTGGTATGTGTTGGTCACTTGATGCTACAAAACACAAACCCTAAACTTTCCCTTGGTCTATAATTACATTGCATACTTCCAACTTAGGGTTTCATAATCATTTTCAATCCACCAATAAAATTTTCTTCTCTCTTTTCCTCTCCTCTTGGCCACAGCATACACACACACATATATACTTTCTATAGTTTTGATTTCTCTCAAGATCCACTCATTCCAAGTTCATTTCTAAGGTTACCTAAGGTGTTTGAAAGTATTGGTTCTTTGATTCAAGGGTTTTTCTTCAAGATCTAAGTTAGGGTTTCATATTTTATTAGTGGGTTTTATAGATCTATTATTTTGAGGTATAGATTTTTTGATTTCACTACTTGTTCTTCATTCTTGTAAGTATCTTGAATCTTTCTTTGTGGTTTTCCTTATGTTCTTCTTATATGTTCAAGGTCCATACATCTATATGTTGTGTTTCAATTTTTTTGAAAGATTATAAAACAAGATTTTATAAATAATGATGTTTAATTTGTTTCACTGGTTAAATACTATGTTCTTGGTAAGATGAGAGTGGGATGAGAGTTGCAACAATAGAAATGAAGGGATTAGATTAGTTTTAAGTGTGGTTTTGTTGTGGATTAGTTGTGAATGGAGATTAGGCTAGATTAGGCACTATTGTGAAGTTTGGGTGGATTTTGGTTGTGTTTTTGAAAAAAAGTGCTTGCTGTCCCAAATTTGTTTTGAGGTTTTGGTCGACCTAAAAATGTTTTCGTTAGGCGTAAAAGTAGTTTTTTGAGAGATCATTTCGAGTAGATAGTTTTCCATATATCGCACATTAAAATTGAATTTAAAACGACCAAGTTATAGCCAAATGAAACTTGAAACATTTTTCGACAAAACCGGATGAATAGTGTGCTGATGTGAATAGTAAAATGAGTTTTCGGACACTTTTAGATATTTTTGGACTTTCTAAAAACTAGCAAAACATATAGTAACACATACCTATTGATTAGTATCATTTAAAGACGTCGTTAACATATTTTGAGAAAAGCGAGAAAGTTACTAAAAATAGTAAGTTTGGTAAAAATTTAGCGAAACAGACATAGAAGTTAAGCGATTAAGGCTCGTTAGTGCGTTTTGAAAATATGGAAACCATATAAATATAGGGGCCGGTATTAACGTTTTGAAACTAAAAACTTTCCTAAAATAGAAACTTTCTAAAAATAGTTATTTTTGGGTTAAACGCCAAAACTTAACAAAAAACAATATGATTTTATTTCGTCATGATTTGATAATCAAACTAAGGTGGTTTTGTGGTTTGCTTGGTTCGGACGCATAAGGCACACACACACACTTATGTGTGTGTTTTATTTTTTTAAATGAAAGGATTATGAGAAATGATGGATTGGTAAGCATCTTATGTACCATCTTGGGACAAAGTTAGCTAAATTTTTTCCTCCTTGTCCCCTTAGGCTTACACGGTTAGGAATAGCATCCTAGGAGGGGTTCGGGTCTTTCTTTTCGTGTCGGGGTCACTTAAATACTCGTAAAACTTGATCGTAAAATTTTCCCCAAAGTTAATTTGCATTTTTATTCACCTTAAAAATACTTTTTCATTAATCTAGAGTATTTACATGACATATTTACACTTTAAACCCTTCAAAACTCATTTGGACATTAACAGACATGTCAGGACTTGTTTTTTGGCATTTCTTTAAATTCACAGGTCAAACCACCCGGAATAAAAATAACATAATAATAACCTCTAAAAAGGGATTATTAATCAAAATAAACCATAAATCACCATAATTCTCACAAAATCAGCACCGTTAACACGATACAAAATCTGAATAAATTGACCAACGTCAAATAGTCAAAGGACTATAAATGAAATATTTAGAACACAAAAATGGCAAAGGTTACACTACCTGTAAGAGTATAGAAGTCGAAAAATATAAATAATGTTTTTAGATATTTTTTGTATTAACAGTCTCCTTTTTTTGATGATTACAAAATATAAACTCATTATATGTAAAAATATATTTAAACAAGTTTTTAGTGAGTTTTAGTCAATTTCTCTCAAGAAATGTTATTATCTACTGTTTAAACATCGTTGTCATTTTATAAAACTTTTATTCGCTTCCGCATATTATCTTTAAACTTATGTCAAACTTTATCTATTTTAATTAATGCAACGATGTTGGATTTTTAAAGCGGTTACCCTTAGAGGTGTTTTTGTATCTTGTGTGATGTTTATTATGACGTCACGCCTCCGGATACGTGTATTCAGTCCAGGCCCTGTTTAGGGGTGTGATAGAACGAATCAAACCACTTAGAGTTAAAGCATTAGTCATGACCTTGCACCCAAAATACCTCATAAATCCTCTCGAAAGCCAAAACCGTGGCGATCAAAAAGAAGATAAACATCAAAGCTGAGAACCTACGCGAATGGACAAAAGATTTGAAGTAGTGCCTTATAGAAAATACCTGATGTATCAAGACCGAAGCTGGTTACCTCTCTTGGAAAGTTAAGGGAACTCTTACTTAATCATGGCATGAATCCTATATAAATCAAAGTAGTTCCATCCACCCAGGTTTGACAAGTGTATATTCAAGATCTAAAGAAACTCTTATTGGTGGCCTAACATTAGGCGGATCATCGTCTGGAATATGTTGGCCAAGTGTTTAACATGCTCCTAGAGTTAAACCCCAAGGTATGTCAGAAGCCATCGGGCATACTGATACTACCAGAAATTCCTACATGGATTGGAAAGTATTAACAATGGACTTTCGTTACAAAACTACCCAAAAACATCAAAGACGGAATGACAAAATTTGGGTCATTGTAGTCCCTTTTACCAAATCAGCACATTTTATTCCCATCAAAGCGACAGATAGTATGGAAACCCTTACAAGGTTGTATATAAAGGAGATAGTTTCACGACATGGAGTGCCGATATCCATCATCTCGGATCGTGACAGTCATTTCACATCCAGATTCTGGCAGTCAATGCAGAGTGCTTTGGGTACTCAATTAGACATGAGTACGACATATCATCCCGAGACTGATGCACCAAAGTGAAAGAACCATCCAAAACACGTGAAGACAGGCTTCGGAGCCTTTGTTATGATTTTAGAAAGATGGGAGATCATTACCACTGTAGAATTTTTTACAATAAACAGTTACTCATTGCCTGTTTTAAGGCGGCACCATTTGAGGCACTTTATGGTCGAAAATGTCGATCACCTGTCTGCTGGGCCAAAGTTGGAGATGTCCAACTCACAGGACCAGAGATAATCCATGAAACCACCAAAAAGATAGTACAAATCCGACAACGCTTGCAAGCTGCAAGAGACCGGCAAAGGAGTTATGCCAATATAAGGCGAAAGCCTTTGGAATTCCAAGTTGGAGATCTTGTTATGTTAAAAGTGTCACCTCGGAAAGGTGTCATCTGATTCGAAAAGGGAGGAAAGCTTAATCCCTGATACATTGGGCCATTCAAGATCCTTGATAGGGTCGGCCCAGTGGCATACAAACTTGAGCTTCCTGAAGAACTCAGTAAGGTCCACAGTACCTTCCACGTTTCTAATTTAAAGAAATGCCTATCTGACGAATCCCTCATAATTCCAATGAAAGAGCTTCGACTTGATGACAAACTCAATTTTGTAGAAAAACCAGTAGAAATAATAGGTCGAGAAGTTAAGCAACTGAGACAAAGTCGTATCCTTATAGTCAAAGTAAGATGGAACTCTAAAAGAGGACCAGAATTCATATGGGGAACGCGAAATAGATCAAATTCGTTGCAAATATCCACATTATTTCCAAACATCCCTCAACATTCCAACTTAAATCTTCGGGACGAGATTTATTAGGTTGGAGATCTCGATACAACCATAATTTTCATCAGTGTATGTTAATATATCCATCTATGATATTTAATAGAAACCTGTTCCACAGAAAAATTATTCTTGTTTGTTCCCATCACATTATGTTAAGTAACCTTACCATTTCTTAAAGTAAACGGCTCAAGGCACCTACAATGCCAATTTCTATCAACGTTTATGTAAAAAACGTTTATAATATTGTCTAAGCTAATAGGTATTCTACTATCCACTTTTCTTCCTATACGTTATCTATTTAGCGTACTATCCATAACGTTTATTATAAAACGGATTTATACGTTAACGTTTATATCAAAACCCCGATTACATGTAATGTTTTCATACAAACAAAAAGTACAAACTTATAAGGCATGTGTACAAGGTTACAATGCATAATATTTGAATTATATTTCCCTCCAAAATCCTATGTACCACTATTTAAAGCTAGAGTACAAGTCGATTAAGCACGAGATTCAAATTTAGCTATTTCCCTCCAAACTAATATACACCATTCGTACCACCCTTTAAGCCTAAGTTACTACTCTCCTAAGCACCACATTTAAATTAAATCTTCCCTCCATTCCACCTCATGCTCGCACAAACCAAACGAAACCCTAATCCTAATCTAAAACCCTAAACAACCCGATACCACCTTAACTAGTTTCTTAACCAAGTCCTAACCAAGCTAGCACCCTCCACCATGATCCACCACCTTGTCTACCACCTTGTCACCACCCTTGAGCCCCAAGCAAACACCTTGTCACCACCTTGTCACCTTGCACCCCAAGTTGAACTCTTTGTCACCACCTTGGTGATTTGAACCCTCACCACTCTCCAACACCTTGCTAAGCTATGCCATAGCTTCCATTAGTCACCATGATAAGCTAGAACCCCAAAACTTGGCCACCACTCCTTCCCTTGCCCTATATATACTCGAACACACATACACATTCACAACACACAAATTTTAACAACCTCACTCACTTGTTCTTGACCTATTTCGAGCCAAAGAAGAGAAAGAGAAGAAGTATAAGCCACGAAAGAACCAAGGATTAAGATAGAAAGGTTCTTGATTCATCTTCAAAAGTTACACGATCCATTCCAAGACATTTGAACCATATTAAGCCCTAGTAAGTCATATAACTCGTTCAATAAGCTCTTTATATGTTTTAGATCATTTATAAGCTTTGATTAAGCCACTCGTTTAAGCCCTTGAACCCTAAGGCCATTCGTCTGGTTTTCCTAAACCAAACGTGCCCTTAATAAGCTTTAAAAGAATCATTTTGTTCTTCGATAAGTTATAAGCTTTCGACATCACCCTTATTGGGCCTTAAAAGCCCATAAGCTATTTTGATAAGCCATCAGCTTTAAGTTGTGGTAATAAGCTCAAAATCATCTTTATATTCATACGTAAAAAGCCCTTGAACCAAACCCCAAAAGCTATAAGCCCACAGCTTATAATTTCAAAACCAAACGCACCCTTATTGGGCTAACGAGTCCATAAGCTCATTTTATAAGCTACAAGCTTATTAAATCCACAAAACTAACTTATTTCAGCTTATTGTGATAAGCTAAAAGTTGCTAAATGAAATTAAGCTCAAAAATGCAAAGTATGTAAAATTTTGGACTAAAAACGCAAATCGTATTATGCATGAGGGGTATATATTGTAACTTTTGAAACTATTTAACTTTTGGGCCAAAAATGTAATTAACCAAAACTTAAAACCACAAGGACCTGTTTTGCCAACTTTTTAAAATAAGGTTAAACTATATAAAATTATATAAAGGGTTTAAATTGTAAAATATTTCATACCAAGGGTATATATTGCCGTTTTTGAATTCTTAAGGGTATAAAATGTAATATTTTATTAAATATATTTAAATATTATAAGACTCGATTTTATTAAAACCCGACACATTTATCGTTCATTCATCGATCGAAACATTATAAATCAATTATGTTATATATTTAACATAATTTATCATCTACTAGCTTTTGAAGAAACTTAAAAAGATAAAATCTTATCATTTAAACTATAACGTATCACGTTACTAGGGAATTTCATGTGAGGGGCTTTTCATTTGGGTAGACGTTTTGATGAGTTGCTCCTCAAACGTTTACTACATGACCTCTAGATTAGCCCAAACAGTGATACGATATTTTCACAAGTTAATAAACCAAATTAATATTTACGTTAAACTTTATGAAATAATGTTTTGAAATATAAACAATCAAACTAAGACTTGACATATTACCCCAGGTTGCGTGACTAAGCCGTTTATTTCCATTTGAGTCACTTTTGACGTCAATCAGATTTCCCTGTTAAGGTGAGTTCATAGTCTCACCTTTATATGTTTTTCTAAACCTCGTGGGGAGATACATGCTATAAACCATGAATACAAGTATTTTCCAACTGTATGCTATCCTGATATATTATTGCCTAAGTTACCTCCATTGCCTATATCATTTATATCATGAACCATTAATCACTTGTGTGTGAACACGAATATTGTGGATAGATCTATCAGGGTTGACAAATCACGTTTGTGTTTACCAGTGAGGTAACCAAACGCACTATATTTGAGAATAATGGGTAATTTGGCAAATTACCTTTCCAGAAGGATATTCGTTCCTTAAATGTCATTGATATGACTTCCATGTTAACGTTTTAGTGTCATGAGCTTAGAGCAATAATATTGTTTTCTATGATAATTGTATTCATTGCAATTATTACCTATTACACAAACTTGTATTCAACCATTATATTGCAAACATGTGAATTTCACTCAACCTTTGTGTTGATCCTTTTGGCATGTTTATCTCATGTAATTAAGCAAATCTAAGGCACAGAGTGGCATGGACTTGAAGACGTCCAAACTTGTTATCATTCTTAAATGTATTTTAGGACCTCATTTTGTAAAACTCTGATATGTTAATCAATGATAACCAAATTTTACAAAACGTCTCTTTTGAGTAGTTTTCTATGATTATGACTGTTGATTCATGAAGTAATACCCCCAATTAAGCTTCCGCTGCTATGTGAATTATCGGGGTGTTACAGTTTTAGCCCCATAAGTTTAAAAACAATACGGAGACAATATATATAAATGGTGTACAATGTTTAAATAACATTGTATATAAAATCATACAAATTATTTCGTAAATGGGCTGAGTTTATAGATATCAAAAGGTTTTAGAGCAGATTGATAAAATTATATCAACTTGCCTTAGTTTAGATATTTATTAATTCAATTTATGGATTGTTATCAAATCTAATTATGGAGTATATCTTAAATATATTTTTAAAAATCTAGTGAATTTCAAAATTAAATAAGTGTGTCATGTCATCGTTGAGGTGTATTCCATGTCATTGCCACGTATATATCCACTCATAATTAGCCCTGTATATATATATATATATATGTGTGTGTGTGTGTGTGTATACATATATACATATATACACAAGGCATGCATACCCGTGCGTTGCACACGGGCTGGAGATATTTTGCGGGGAATGGAATAGGTTGTGTTTGTTTCTATGTAGTTGTTGCAGGCTTGGTTGGTGTCGTAATATTAGGATAGTTACCAATGTAACCACTAATCCAATTTCTATCAGGACATTATGAGTTGCATCTGTACCGATACATACATCACATTACTGTTCCACTCTTGTTACAATTCTTATAGTTTCAACTTCACATCAATTGTACTAAAGTTATGTAAGAGTTGTACAATTTAAGTGTTA
>BQNB010051570.1:6014-40918 GCA_026074375.1 Tanacetum coccineum | reverse complement strand
TAAAGTCAAATTAGCAATAATCAACACTAATATGTACAAATTTAACTAAAAACTGTACGGATGTCATAATAACAGTTAAATTTCACAAAATAGAGCACAATAACCGTTAAACTATAAATAAGTAACGTAATAACAAAATGTGAAGGGAGGATTAGTTATACCGTCGAAACGTTTAGTTTGTTCAGCAACACGAGCAATGAAGAGAAGGTGATCACATGCATTATTCTGTGTGTCCGCCATTGTTGATCGATTTACCATATTACACTCTAAAGTTTGTTAGGGAAGTTGGGAGTATGTGTTTGTTTTGAAAATGGGTAGAAATTGGTCAGAGTGTGGTCAAAGATGTGTATTTATAGTGGTTGGTGGATTTGATTCAGGTGGTGTTGCTTTTTGACGCGGAGTTGTCATGTTTGGGGCAAAAGGGTTTGTTTTGAAAAGGGGTGTACGGGATTGATTTGTTTAAGGTCATATGTTTGGGGCAACATGTTAAGCTGTGGTGAAGCTTATGTTATAAACCGAAATTTTAAGCTTATTATTTTGTAAAACTGTTTGATGAATCATAAAGAGTTGAAGCTTATTAATTTAAAATTGCATAAAAATATATAAAATTAAATTCACATATATTTTCAGTTTTTACGTGATATTCTATTATGTTTTGAATGTATTTAAGTAATTTGATTACTTATAAGCTCTCATTAGCCCTTTTCTATCAGCTTGGGCTTATGAAGGCTTATGGCTTATAAGCATATTTGATAAGCATGTGTGACAAACAAAACTTATTTTATCATCTAATTTATTTTGAAAGCTTAAGCATAGCTTTAATCAATGTTTTAAAAATCGTTTTTTATAATTGACCTGGTCGAGCTATCCGTCCATGGTTCAATCAGGTTTTTTGCTCAAAACCAACTTCCGATGACCGGGCCGATTTACGGTTCAATCGGCTAGGTCTCAGGTTTTAAAATATCGGTTTTAGTTGTATTTGGGGCTGATAACGATTCTAAAACCGACTTGCTTTAAAACTCCTCCGCAGTGAGGACCAGATCGAAAGGTTCGGTCCAGGTTTAATCAGTTTCGCCGGTTTGATCCGGTCCAACAAGGCATAATAGTCGGTTGTTTTTGAAAATAAATTACTGTCATTGCACAAATAATAAGAGAAAATCTATTACATCTAAATTTTCAGTCCTTAAAATTAAAATTAATGTAGAAGTGCCCGTAATGAGTGTGGAGGTAATCTTTATTAGTGATTGCAAACTTTCGACTTCTTAACTTACAAAAACTCCGCATTAATGATGCAAACTCTACACATTCATAACAACAGGGTTTAAAACACCTAAAAAAAGGGGGAATTACATATATATCTTTAATTTGCAGAGAAATTACATATATATCCAAACTAATTTAATTTTTACATATATATCCTCATTTTGTTTCAAAATTACGTATATATCCCTCTTTTTTTTAAAATTCTTGAAAATTTCTAAAAAAATTTCACAATATTGTGTGTGTTGGTGCATAAAAAAGTTATGAAAGAAGTTTTTCTAAAAGTGGATAGTTTTGCAGAAAAATATTATGAAAAAACGTTTATGCATTAAATCTTTTTTTGTGCATCAAAAAAATGGTTTTTGTACCCAACTTCTATTTACTTTTTACATCAAAATTTTATTACACATCATACTATAACAAGTTAAATTTTTTTGCCATTAATAAATTTTTGTACATCATAATTTCGTTTTGTGTGCATTAAAAAAATATAAAAACTCAAAATTAGAAAAACTTCCTTTACAAAAATTTTATTGATTCACAAAATTTTATACTTGTGATATACTATGATGCGCAATAATATTTCGATGAAAAAAATAAAAAGAAGTTTGGTACGAAAACGAATTTTTAATGCACAAAAAATGATTTAATGCACAAACATTTTTTTAACAATTTGTTTTTGCAAAACTATCCACTTTTAGAAAAACTTCCTTCACAACTTTTTTATGCACTAACATACACGATCTTGTGGAATTTTTTCAAAAAATTTTCATGAATTTTTTTAAAAAGAGGGATATATATGTAATTTTGAATATATATGTAATTTCTTTGCAAAATAGGGATATATATGTAATTCTAAAAAAAACACATAGATTCCAATCATCTCAAATTCATCAAAAAATCAGAAAATAAAACAAATCAATGCCTCCAAACCATTTGAGAAAACCAGCCGCCGACCACGGTGGATCAGGCGGCGGGTGGTACCGGTTAAGGTTGAAGAACAAGATGTAGAACCAAAAGTTATAAAGATTGAAGATGATGTTATTGACAAGATGTAGAACCAAAAGTTATAAAGATTGAAGATGATGTTATTGATTTTCCAAAAAGTAAGCTTTTTTTCTTTCTTTTGTTAATTATTAATTTTTTTATAAAAACTTTTGATTTGTTAGGATTAAGATGGTTATGTATTGGTTTTTAAATGTATTGTTTTAATGGAAGAAATTTGTTAATGTTGCTGATTCTGAGATTGTAACTTCCAAAGCATTTTGACCTTTTAAAGTATCCCACACCAACTGTCTAAATGATTGTCGTCTAGCAGGCTCTCCTACAATCGGACAGGGACGACGTGTAAGATTTGGGGTTCTGATATCAAAGGTTAATTTCTTATTTATTTCAAGATGAACTCTAAATTAACTAAGGTAGTTTTTGGAATTGCATTTGTAAGGTGGATTTTCTATTGTTACTTTTCATAGTTTCTGTTTTCCTTTTTGGAGAGTTGCTTCTTTTTCTATTTCAAGTGTGTTATGAATATAGTTTATGACGATTATAAGGACATACATTACAAAAACAGAAAGCGTGGGGGAAGTAGGGAAACGTCTGATTGCGAAAAGCCTGGAGCAAGAAACAAGGATCGCAACTGCAGCAGGATTCCTATCGCAGATAATGTATTTGTACGTTTTTCTGCTATCATTACATACATGGCTATATATTGGATAAAACTCAAACTACTGTATTCTCAATGTGCCATATCGATTGAGCATTTTGAGCACGTAAACCAGATTTTTTTCTTTTTTCCTGCTGCTGCTTGGTGCTTTTATATTTACCATCAAATGTTTATGCTCCTAAAGGTTACATTTTTTTCTATTAAAATTGGTATATAGTTTAGCTGATAATGGCGACACTTATGATAATTCTACATAATTTAGCAGAAATAATGATTCATGTTTAAATGAAGCAACCTAGAGTACATGTTTTATGCCTTATGTTTTCAATTTTTACTGTTTCAATTACTCACTAAGCAAGTAGCTTACGTTGCTTTATGTCATTCTTTTTGGTGAGGCTAGCAGAGATTATAAGACTATCGGTATAAACATGTCTCAAACAACAATGTATCAATTTGGTTATGTTAAATAACATGTATGTTCAGTTTATGTAAATTTGGATTTTTAGAAACGGGTCGAAAGTGTGGGTCAAGTTACAGGCATATGCAGGTGTAGGACGTATAGGATTGGTGTTTATATAATAAATAAATAAAATCGTGGGCGTTTCAGTTGTAAAATGAGGAGAATAGGTGGAGCAAAAACGGCAAGAAAATCAAAACGATCGAAGATATTATGGTTTTCCTAATTGGGGGAAAAGTGAGTATAAGAAATGGGTTGTGGGAAAACAGGTAAGACAAACCGAAAGTGTGCTCCATTCTACGCAGCAAGCCATGTAAGTTTACACGCCCTAAGAGTTAAGTTCTAACCTTTATGTAGCTAACTGCAGTCCAGCTGTTGGACTTACTTTAGATTCTATTGCATCAGCATTCAGCTTATATAGAACAGTAAAAGGAGTATATCCTGCTGATGAGAGCGGTTGTCGTGTTATTGTTTCCTACAATGATGAGACTTCTGCACAAACAGCACTTAATGCATTGGACCGAAAACCATGTTCTGATCTAGGAGGTCGTTCTTTGCACATTCATTATTCAGTTCAACGACCGATGTCTCAGGTATTAACAAGTTTATCATATGCAGTTATATGCTTCTTCTCTCTTTAATGTTGATATTAAATGTAATGTATGCACAAATTTAGTTAATTGGAACTACTTCATTTGGTGATATATGTATTCTATAATATGGACTCTTATGATGACAGGTCATAGCTACTGATGCAGTTTAGGTGTCTTTAGAAGCCCCGGAAATGCACATTCCTGGAGTGTACTTGATTCATGACTTTATTCCAGCTCAGGAAGAGGAGGTAACAAATATCTGTGTCGCATATGATGCTGAATGTTTTTGCCTTTTTATGTGGTTAAACTAGAGATCATATTGTTATTTTCCTTTTGACATTTTCAGCAACTGCTTGCTGCAGTTGATGCGAGGCCTTGGCATAATCTTGCAAAGAGCATGGTTCAAAACTATGGTTATGAATTTTGCTATAATGCAAGTTCTTAAAGGTACAATGCAACTGCAATAGTATTAGTTAAGGCGATGCCACAAAGAAGATCAATAAGAAATTGCATTGATACAATAGAAACTAATTTAGGTCATCTAGACATTTAAATAACACCAGCGATAATCTACCCTCTGGAAAACATATTTTGAATTTTTGTTTGAGTCAAGGGAATGGGTCATACGGGTTAAAAGTCACCTAAAGCTTACTCTTGACGCATACATATAATCTACTGTCCTTTATGAAAGAATTATACTAATATGGTAATATTACTGATTTTATTAATACCATTTACTGTATAAAAATAAATAAATTTGATTTGAGGATGTAATGAGTTCGTCTGATAGATGTGCATTAAGTGTATAATATAGGTCTGATGTTTTAATAAGTTCATGTAATATATGTTAATTTGTGCATCATGCTACCCTATCATACTGAAGTTCTTCAGATCCCTCTATTTTTTAACCATAGTTTTGTAGGCTATGGTTGCATGCCATATATTTACCTAAAGGATGAGTTTTTGAAACACTCAATGATTATCAAAGCTCCTGCAGTCCATTTTGTTAAAACTGATTATTGCATATTACAGAATCACTTATAACACTAAATGCCAAACACCCCAAATATAAAACAATATTCATTTTCTAATAAATAATAAATATTGATGTGTCTTGAGTACAATAAGTTATATTACCTGCGATTTTTGCTGTTCATCGTATGTTCTGGCTGAAATAGGCGTAGTGACTGAAGGGGAATGAAGTGACCCGTGTTTGACTGGAAGAGATTGCTATATGTAGTGGACTTGATGTTGGTCACAGCAGGGCTCTCGGGTGGTGGTACATTTATGTCAGGTTGCAGAAGAGAGCTACTTTCACCATCAGGTGGGTCTTTCTTTTTAAAGCTTATGCCTCTAAAATGCTGCGTGATGACGAAGCGCCATTGGATGAAATACCAGGAGACTGCAGTGAAGCCTTATTACTTCGACGACTGCCAAAATGTGCATGTTTCAGGGGTATATTCAGAAACAAATCTGAACGACGTGGGCTTCTCTCAGAACTTTGAACTTCACTTGTGGATTCATTCATACATGCATCAACCTGCAAGTACCCAACAACTACTGATTTCAATTATAACCCGAATAAATTTGATGTTCAAGGGTTACATGTGTATATAGTATCTAAACAATATTGGAAATGGAAGCCAATCCAGACTAGGCCATGTTACTAGCCACTTAGCAAATACAGCTCAGTTTAGTAAAGTATCAAATTATTCTGAATTCTACATTTACCCTTTAGGTGCTTTTATTTCGATTCTTATACATAATCTCTTCTTTCAAATATAGTCGACGCTAGCAACATTTTGTACCTATTGCTAATGAGAGAAGATACTCTTTTATTCAAACTCCGACTGGATATTGGATTTTGGACTAAAGAATGGTCACAACAACAAAAATTACATAAAAAACAAACATTTGACTCTTGATGGAACGCCTAGGAGTCTCCATATTTGTAGCTTTTATTCAAACATTATTCTACAGTAGGTCTTTTGATGTATAAAAATAACACTAGCGATATTTTACCCTTTGGAATATGCAAGAAAAACATTTAATTTATGTGTCGTGACAACATGATGTTTAAACTAAAAGGTTTTGTGTTACAACGACGTCACTCATTCGTGTATTTTAAACCATTTACTTGAAATAATTCTATCGGATAACCCCCATCGAAAATAAGCATTAGGTCTACAACACGCATTTTAGGAAACTACTTGAAAGAATTAATTAGTTATTACTAGATTTTTACCAAAAACCAAACCTTGTGCAATGCACGGGTCCACACGTACCACTAATGAAACATATTCACGATCTTCAATTTAATTGACAAAAACCAGTGTGCGTATAAACTTCTAAACATTAAACCTAACGTCTCAATCCAATACTCACAAAAATCGTAGCCAATGAACAATTTAATGCAACCCATGTGCAACGTACGGGTCTGCAACAAGAAACAAACCAAACTAACATACACAACTACTGCATACAATCCGTGTGCAACGTACGGGTCTGAATGCCTCGTAAACATTAATAATTATTGGATATTTTAAATGTGTCCGATACCAACTAATTTAAGACGGAGGATTAAAATGTTTAATTGATAAAAAATATGTGATAGTGTAGTTGCATTAGATTATAGAGCGAAAAAGATGAAAAGATAAATAATTAATGCTAAGTAAATTTTCGAAGGTAAACACTGAATGGTTTTTTGTCTCAAACAGAGACTTCAGTCAAAAATGTTAAAGAAAAGCTTTTGCCAAACGTACCTCAAGCTCAAACGTTTACCCTTTTTTTTACTCTAAAATAAGTCAAGGTTCAAATATGAAATATCAATCAATGAAAACGCGTTCCAAAAATTTTACTTTTTTTGTAAAATTGTACTCGTTTTAAAAGTTGACTTGTAATTTGTAACGGCGTTGGTACGACGGTACAAATTGTGTTCAAATAAGTATTTTCGGAAATAACGTTTGATTTTGCTTATTTTGTAAAAAACTACAAGACTACTTTGATAAACAACTACGTGACAAAAAGTAGTTTAATAATTTTTCATCATGTAACTCAAATTTTTCGAACCAAAAGAGTAGTTTATTACTTTTTCTTTTCAAGTATGTTTTTGATTTTTTTTTAATGTAAGATTTAAATTTTGTATAGGACTTGGATTTGATGCACTATAACATAAAACTACTTTGACGCGCTGCCACCTCACTTTTTATCCCATTACATTCTTAACTATAACATAAAACTGAAAAAGTGAAAACAAAACTATTAGAGTGTTTTGTGTCGGGCGGGTTATTCGCACTCACCAGTCTACTTTTTATCCCATTACATTCTAACTAAACATAAAACTTAAAAAAAAACGCCTCCCATACATATATAGCATCCATCACATCGTGTTTAATTTGTTGAGTAATGCGGTGTTAGTATCCCGGGTTTAACCTAGAGTTAAAGGTACAACGTCGATTCCAATTTTTTTTTCATTCTATAAAAGAAACACATCTTAAAATCAACTTATAATAAACATTGACGTAAATGAATTATATACTCAAGTTTATTTACGTTGGAAATAATCATAACAGTTAAAGACTAAAATATTTAAAGAAAATGAAACATAGGACCTAAAATTTATTTTTATGATTTATAAAATAAAAATAGAAAATACCCCATACATCTTCTCACACATCAACACCGACTTCCTTGGCTATAAACATGGGTAAAACGCATTCACACGGTGCAGTAATAACGTCGTTATAGATATAAAAGTAACGCTATAATGTGGCTATAAAAAAAGCTACAACCTGCACTATTATTAAAAAATAACACAAATTAATATATATTGTGATAACAATTATATAGTACTCCACGGTTATTCAAAAAATTCACCAACCTCGAGAAAGAATAACTGAATATCCCTTAGATTATCTGATCGTTGACGTTTATACAAAAATAGTCTTCGAATATCGATATGTGCAAAATTTAGTATTTAACTAAAACATCGCGCATCAACATCATTAAAAAGGAATTAATCAAATAGAAAACAACACCGCAAACGAAACAACGGTTTGTAAAATCTCGTTGCAGACCTATCGGCCTCCAGCTATCCATCTCTACTCAATCTTGATTCTTTTTCTTTGTATATTATATTGTTTAAGTACCACTCACACGTAAAAGTGCTGAAAACCGGATGCAGGGTACACTTTTGTGCGACAAGCAGATTGGGTACTACAAGGAATACCAGAAGAAATTGGCGGGAATTGCAGGATAGTCCAATGCCACGTCAATAGTTACAGGTTTAATATATCTGCTTTTCTCGGGAAGTAGTCGAAAACTTTTAGTAATTTATATAATCGGCCTTTTTAAAGCATAACAACCAATATCTTTTGTGTGTGCAGGACACAATAAAAATGAACTCAAAGAATCACAAGGAAAGTTAAAGCAGGCTTTTATTGAGCTCTGCGAAAAGCCTCGGTGTCTAAACAACTATGGGTAAGCATAGCCTCTTTTAGTTTAACATTAAGATCTTGAATGCAAAATGTAACTGAATTTGTTCTTGCCTGAATTTGTTCTTGCCTTAATTCTAGCTTCCTGAAATAAAAAGCTAAAACAAACACCCACCAACAGTTTAGAAAATCCAAAGTAGCTGATAAGCGAAGCACTTTAATGATGTCCCCACTGTTGTCATATGCGTATTAGAAGTAATGTTGACAAATTTATGTGCTTTCCGTAAAGAATCATGATAATGAGTAATGACATTAAAGGAAAGTGTGTTGGAATATGATATGTATATTTCTGCATTAAAGGAAAGGGTGTAGGCGTAGGTAAATGTTGAGTAAGGGTGTAGGCGTAGGTAAATGACGAGTAAGTGTTACGGGGTTTTGAGCGGTACTATTACAACAAAGCGAGTCGACGAGGTCGACTGAATACACCTTTCGTCCTATTTTGACCGTTACAGACTTATATAACCCACTTCCTTTTCAGATTTTTTTGCCTGTTTGACCCATTGGATACAAAAATACAGCCCCAATCACAAATCAACAGTACATATACCTGTAAGGTGCATACAGAATCTGTTGCAGAAAATATCGCTCCAAGTGCTTCTCGCAGTCAAAAGAAAAAAAGAAATATATTTGACTGTGGACATCTATTTGCCTGATTATGATTTCAAAACAATTTATAATCATAATCTATAGGGGAAGTAACATCACTTGAGGAAGTGTATGCATATAAAATAGGTTGTGGACAACTTTAAATCTATTTGAGTGGTTCGAACCCAAATTGACCCATTTATAAGTGAATGAGTCGAACTTGCCACCTTTTCAAATAAGATATCAGAAAACAATGTTTTCTAAGTAAAACAATTGCAGTAAACATGAAATGCCACACAAAAATGCATTGTTTTAGAAATTGCAGAAGTTCTGGAAAACAATATTTGCCTTATAAACGGGTTAGACGGGTTGCCCGTTTAAATGAGTAGTGTTCGGATTATGTAAACGAGTTATGATGGTCTACTGTTATTTACTTATTTACAGTTTCACGGGAGAATTACTTATAGGGGCTGTTTGGTATTTCTAATTTTAACTGCTAATTATATTAGTGTTGTTTTGCATTGCTTATCAGAACTTATATTATTCTTCATAGGGACCAAGAACGCGTTTGGAAAAGCCATATACAATCTGTAAAAGATACAACCCATGAATTCACTTAATTGAGAACATATTATAAAACACTAGGCTTCTAAATTGGTTAATGATACATCTATATACTATACGACTTATGCGCATCATCCTATAAGAATTCACTTAATTGAGAAAGATAATGAACTTATTCCTTAATTTCTTTACTTGGTTTATACATCACCCAACAAGTAATAACCGAGTGGTTAGGATTACTTATTTTCTATACATTAATGTACACATAAGCCCACATGTATGCACAATTCTGAGAAACATAAGGAACTCATTCCCTCATTCATACACTCTATCTTCACAGCAGCCTACAAGTAAAAAAGGGAGTGTTTCGGATTATATATTCTTTCAATATAGTGCAGATCAGCCTACAAGAGTATCAACCTACATGTGGTACGGGGTGGGATTGCTTAACTTTATGTCTTGTCTACTTATCTTTTAGCTAAGTTAATTTATGCGTCTTCTTTTACAAACATTTAATTTCAGTACTAATTTAGGTTTCAGATCTGAGGAAGATTGGTATACGCTTGAAATAATGTGGTTTAGGAAATCACAAGATGATCTAATATCATGTTATCCAATGTTTTGCAGGCACTGTGTGTTTGGCTGATAGAATGCATAAGGTGATTGTGATTTAATGTGAAAATTTCTTAAACTCGTTCAGAGAAAGTTTGTATTAGAACCTGTGTAAAAGCGCGTCAATCTGAGTCAGAAGAATTCGACACAAGCCCAGAAAATATACTTTCTAGCGCAGAAAGATGAGATAAATGATGCTTACGTATACTTTCGACAGCCTTTATAAAACTTTAAGCATCGCTCCCTTAATGTCTCAGCTATTTCTTCCAAACATTGGAGGTGTATTACAAAATATTAAGCATTTACTTTTGGAGTTTTCACATACTTAAAACATAGCAATGCAGGAATATAACAACTATTAGTATCACATAAATATAAAAGCATAAGGTGCCGACCAGTTTTATTAAGTCTACGAGGAAAAATAGGTACTGCGAAGAACCTAAACAACATGAACACAACAAACATGGACTAATGGAGCTACTAACACAACTTCATTGTTCATTGATTAATGAGTTTAATGCAATGTTAACTCTAGGACCAGGATTCGGTTTAAAAGTACATCTTTTTGACATGGGTTAGCTGCCAGTGACACGCTTTTTGACATGGGCCAAACTTATCTCTGCTTATCTACTTATAGAAATGTTGTTTGATACAACTAGAAATGCTCAAGTTTTCATAACCTAGTTTGGATTAGCTATCATATACGTGTGTTGGTCTTTAGTTGTGTTGATTAAATTGTCGCGGATAATTAGTCATACATGCAAACGATCATTTACATAAAAAAAGCTAAAAAAATTATACCATACGTGTGCAGCGCACGCGTCTAAACAATTGCATACAACCTGTACGCAATTAACAATTAGATACAATCCGTGTGCATCGCACGGGTCTGCATGCCTCGTTATACTTAAAGATTGACTCTTGCTTATTAATGTGAAGGCTTCATGAGAAATACCCTATGCTTTCATAGTTGTACAAAAAAACCTGTATTTATATAAGTTTATTGGAGTTACACAATTAAATGCCAAGTCTTAATATTATGAAGTTACACAATTGATTACACCATATATTAATGATAACTAAATGCATTTTACATTTATGTGGAAAATAAAAAGACACATGTTACATATGGAGCTTTGCCTATTAATTGAAGCAAACACTTCTCCCCATTCCATATCATCTACTCACAAATTCAAAGATTTGGTTGTGATAACTTTACATAATTCTCTGGTTGTGTATGATTTAGCAGGAAACAATGTAGCCATGGAAGTGTATCAAATGAATCAAATATAATCAAGGTAAATACCTAACCATGTTTGATACTTTTCGTTTAGTTTACAAGTTTGGCAAATGCAATGATTTTTATAAAAATTTTATGTGGTTAAAAGTTCAGTGATTGGTCCAAGAACGAGGGTAGGAGATGGAGCCGTACTACAAGATTCAGTAATTATGGGATCGGATATCTACCAGGTAATGATCATGATTACTTTATCAATGAATTTTTTATTTTCTTAAAACTTAGAGTCAGTCCATATTTGTTTTCCATGCAAAGAGTTTAGAAAAAGAAGTGCCTTGGAGATGATGGACACAAACAAGTGAAGTTCCAACTGGTATCGGGGAAGGCTCTCATATAAAGAAAGCTATAATAGACAAGAATGCAAAGATTGGGAGAAATGTTAAGGTAATTTTCACTAAGATAAACATGCACTAAAAACACCGGCTGTTCGACAAAATCTAATTCATGTTGGTTAATATCCGAGATTAATTTATTAAAAGTTTATTTAGGAAATTTCTTCGGACCGTATTAATGTTGGTTAATGTGTTTATATATGATAAGCTAATGTGTTTCTTTGGTTCTTTGTTTTTGTGTGTATGTGAATTAGTACGATGTGGATGAACTCACTCAAAGAGACAAGGATATGATTAAAGAAAAACAAATTGTATTAGCTAAAGAACAAGTAAAAATAAGAAACTTTAATAAAGAGACTTAAGTCAGAACTTATTTATAAGTAAGGAAGAAGCTAATCAATATGACAGTAGGGATTAAGACTAAATGACAATAAGCTAAAACTTGTATGGACTTCTAGGACTCAATAAGCAATTAAAATACTTAAAAAACTAAAAACAGATCCTAATCTAGACCTAATAAGCTCTCTTGACAGGAAATAAGATGAAAAGGAACCAAAACACTTTAAAACAGCAGACTCTAAGGACACTTTAAATGACATTAACCATTATTTTAAGCTAGGCTTTAGGACAAATAAGCAAATATAATAAGCTGGAATATTAAAACAGATTAAGACTAGGACCTAATAAGCATTAATGACTAGATTTAAGCAAACCAAATAAGCTGATAAGCATCTAAAAGCACTAAGACAGATTACTTAAAGAGGACTTGAGTGGACTTTTGACAAACTTTAAGCTAAAATTTGAGATCTAATAAGCACTAGAAAATGACTTTAAGCTGAAAAGAGATTGAGATAGATACTTGAAAAACACAAATAAGCTGGAATTAGGAAAACTGATTTAGAAAATAAGCTAGAAAAGGCAATTAACCTGACAGACTACACTATTATTTTTGGCTTTTTGGATTTTGTAAATTTTAAGACTCAAAAAGCTAATTAGACAAACTAGAAACTTAAAACATATTAAGACTAGATTAAAACAAGCTAAATTCAATCAAAATAAATCAAAGATAAGCTAAAATCTAACCACAATTAATCTGCATTACCTAACCTTAAAAAAACTACAACTATTTGACTGATTTTGCTCTAAAAGACTAAAAGGTTTTTCCAAATTCTTATGACTCAAAACAGATGTGCATAGATTCAATTGAGACTCATTATGAGTACAATAACCACACCTTAAGCATTCTTTTTACAAATTCAGCAAATAAGCAACTTAGAACCAATTTTAAAATGACAGATTTGAGATTTTGATAAAACAACTAGAAAACTTAACAAAACTTAATCAAAACTTATTAAAACTACTAATAAGACTTGATTAGAGCTTATGAAATCTTAATTGAGCACCTAAAACAGTTTTCACATCTTTTGACCCATTTTAAACTCTTAACCCAAACACCCCTTTAAAATCTGAAAATCTATTTATAAGCTAAAACAGACTCAAATAAGCTAAGAACTATAAAAACAGATTAATAACTAAGATATTAAAAGACAAATAAGCAAAATTCTAAAGAAAATAAGCACTAAACAATGAGCTATACTAATAAGCTATAATAACTAAATAGGGACAAATTTTATGCAACTCATATCTAAACTATTCTAAGCTATTAACTAAACATTTTAAGCTAATATAAGACAGGATAAGCACAAATAAACAGAAAATAAGCAGAAATAAGCAGTTTAATAAGCTGTAAAGAAAATAAGCTAGAAAATAGTAAAAGTGAGTGTACCTTGATCCTAGCTAAACATGGATCTAAATTGCTCAAAAGAGCTTAAATCTACAAGCTAGCTTATAAAATAAGCTCTGAATAAGCCCTATAAGCCCTTCCATTTTTGGCTTATCTTCCAAATGGCTTATTCAATTATTTTGAGGTAATTTGAGTGATAAACTTATTCAGTTAAGCTTTAAACAAGCTTAACTGAATAAGTGATAGCTTATTAGATGAAGTGAGCTTATTGAGCTTATTTAAGACATTTTGTAAACGAATTTGCATAAGAGTAAAAACACATAAGTTCAACATAATTTAAATGAAACTACAATTTTTATTAATGAAAAAGAGATTACAAGGCTTTTAAAATGAAATTACATTAATGAAAAAGACAATAAGCAAAATTACACTAAATAAGCTAACTACACTACTCCTACTCTAGATGATTTTTCTCTGTGTGAGTGACAGCTCTATTTATAGCCATGAGAAGAAGGATCCAGAAGGGGAGAGCGTCCTTAGCATCATCTGCCCTAAGGATCACTAACAACACCATCAGTCCACGCGTTAGATTACTTTCCACACGCCTCATATCCAAATGAGATCTATGGGGATTGCCATCGTGGCAAGGGTATGTCAGACGTGTCAGATATACTTCAGAAGGAAGAGAGCGTGTGAGTGAGATTGTATAATTACCTCTGTGTTATTCATGGAGGTGAAAAAGAGGGAAAGAGATATACAGTAATAGTTGACCCGTGTTTATATCAATTTTGACTTAGACTGGGTAAATGGGATTTGGGCTTTTCTTTATCACTTTGGGCCGGGTTGAGGATAAATGGATTTGGACTTAGAATTTAATAAAGGGCTTATTAATAACAGGCTTATATTCTTATCATTAATGGGCTGACCCGGCTCATGAAACGGATACGGGTTGGCCCATTAAAGATAAAATATGCTCTCGGCTTCGTTTTCCCACGCTCTTCCAATCTCGTGCTCGGATTTGTTCTTTTTGGCAGCGTTTTTGTCCATTTTTTATGTATCCGTTACCTGAACAATTCAATTCACAATACAAACAAATACAATGTATTTTCTATGTATTTTTGGTCATTTAAGATCGTTTTAATAAAGAAAAATGATATTTGATTAAACACATATCACATGCCTATATAAATCGGCCAAAATCACATGCACAAACACAAAATTTTGGCTTAACCATATGAACACAGCCCGTGCAGCGCACACGTGGAACCGAAAATTAGGATAACTATTGTTTTCTTTATTGTTATAGATAAGTAATTTATGTGTGTGTTCTATTGATGTATATATTGTGTAGGCTTCAAGTTGTGTAACCCAAATTTTGTATATTGTACAAATCCATGCGAATAAATGGCATAATCAATGGTTAACTGTTGTAACCCATGCTTTGAAAAGTGTACAAATTATTCTCTAATGTCTTATATGGTATTCAAAAGCATTGATTGCGATTTATTTTTGTAACGAAAAGTATTGATTGATTGTGATTTATTTTTGTAACGGAAAGCATTGATTGATTGTGATTTACTTTTGTAACGAAAAGCATTGATTGTGATTTATTTCAGTCAAGAAATCAATGTTCATACAAACATAAAATTAAAAATCGGTTATAGATTGACCGAAAGTTGAAAAGGTTAAAAAAATAATTAATGATTTAACCTAAGAAAAAGTTCATAATAATAGATAAAAAAGGTTGAGTTTTATCCACTAAAGAAAAAGTTGAGTTTTATACATAAGCAAAAGTTCATGTTTTTATAAATAAAAAACTAACTCATGACAACTTCACTACGCCTTAACATATATTACAACTCATAAATCCGCATAAGCAAACCCTCGATTACCAACAAAACTAAGCCCGGTGCATCGCACGGGTTTGAACGACTCGTAATAATAAAAAATATGACCTGTACATATTTATACCTTTATAGCCGGTAACCCATCACAAATGATGACGATATTGGTGGTAATAGAACATAAATACCGGGTACATGGGTGACATCGGTATATTTCAAAGTTCATTGCCTAGATGTGAAAATTTGAGTAAGTACTTATCAGTAGACTTGATAAAAAAACTTTGAAAAGAAAAAATAAATTGTGTTCACACTTTAGAAAAGAAAAAATCTGGCATTGACCATAACAGTGAGTTGTACCACTTTAGAAAAGAAAAAATAATAAGAGTTAAGTACATTTTTGGTCCTGGTGGTTTGGTGCGTTTTCTCACTTTTGGTCCAAAATTCAAAAAAGGTTTGGTTTTGGTCCAAAACACATAGTTTCGTTCCACTTTCGGTCCAAAATACATAGTTTCGTTACACTTTTGGTCCAAAAGACATAGTTTTAGTCCACTTTTAGTCCAAAACTTTTAGTCCAAATTCACGGGATTGGACTAAAAGTGGACCGAAACTATGTTTTTGGACCAAAACTAAACCTTTTTTGAATTTTAGACCAAAAGTGAAATCGCACCAAACCACAAGGACCAAAAATGTACTTAACTCAAATAATAATGTTCACACTTTTCATCCACACATATGTCATCAGTTGTTGATAAGAAAAAATCTGGCATTGACTATAAGAGTGACTTGTACCCCAATAAACAAAGCTTGAATGCATCAATCTAGTGCTAGTGCTACCAGTCTCTACTAAATTCTGTCTCTCACCCTAAACTTATGGCTGAACTCATTCTTACTGCCTTGCTCCCAGTCATTTTTGAGAAGCTAACATCTGTAGCCATCCCCCCCCCCCCCCCCCCCCCCCCCCCCCCCCCCCCCCCCTATAACTCGCTCCAAAGAAATTCATTCAGAGCTGAAGAAATGGGAGAGGTCGTTATCCCAGATCCGAGCTCTTCTTAGTGATGCTTCTCAGAAAGAAATCAAAGATGAAGCTGTTAAGCAGTGGCTGGATGGTCTCCAACATTTGGCTTATGACATAGACGATATTCTTGACGCTTTGGCAACAGACGCTATGCATCACGAGTTTACCAAAGAGTCTGAAGGAATGAGTAGCAAGGTAAGAAAGCTCATTCCAGCTTGTTGCACAAATTTCTCACTAACAACTAGGATGGACGTCAAATTAAATAGTATTACCACCAGGTTACAAGAACTCATAGATGAAAAAAATAATCTTGGTTTGATTGTGAAAGATGGCGGGCAAAAAAACAAGAATAGAAATTACCAGACCTCTTTGGTGATGTACCTAGGTAATTGTGGGCGTGAAAGATGCTAAGAAGGAATTACTCCAGAAAAGCCTTTTGGTTGAGATCATCTAGTCAAAACTTTAGCATCGTGCCCATTGTTGGTATGGGTGGCATAGGAAAAACGACTTTGGCTAGACTTTTGTATGACGATCAGCAAGTGAAGGATCACTTTGAACACAAGGCATGGGTTTGTGTCTCTGAGGACTTTGACTGCTTCAATATAAGTAAAGTCATCTTTCAATCTGTAGGTGGGGAAAATAAAAACTTTGCATCTCTAAATTTGCTTCAAGAGGATCTTAAAAAGCAACTTATAGGGAAACGATTTCTCCTTGTTTTAGACGATATATGGAGTGATAAGCTGGAAGACTGGGAGACATTAGCAGCCCCATTCTTTGAAGTTGCTCGTGGAAGCAAAATAATCATCACAACTCGAAAGAAAGAATTGCTCAGAAAACTGGGCTACGAATGTCCATACGATCTACAAAAGTTGTCACATAACGATGCCTTTTCTTTATTTGGTCGACATGCGGGGATAAGTAACTTTGAGTCTTATCCAACGCTAAGACTACATGGTGAAGGCATCGTGAAAAAATGTGATGGCTTGCCTTTGGCTTTAAAAGCACTTGGAAGTTTACTCAGAACAAAAACAGATGAAGAAGATTGGAAGCAGCTGTTGAATAATGAGATATGGACGTTAGAAGACGGAGGCGGTATTCTTCCGGCGCTTAGACTAAGCTACTATGATCTTTCTGCACGTCTGAAGCAATTGTTTGCATACTGTTGCTTGATCCCCAAGGACTACGTGTTTGAGAAAGATGACTTGATTTTGTTGTGGATGGCGGAAGGGTTTTTGCACATTTCAGCTACAAACAAATCAATGGAACGTTTGGGTGAGGAATGTTTTCAAGAGTTGTTGTCAAGGTCATTTTTTCAACATGTGCCTGATGACGAATCATCTTTTGTGATGCACGACCTCATGAATGATTTAGCCACATTTGTTGCTGGAGAATTTTATTCAAGGTTAGACATAGATGTGGAGAAGAATGTTATTAGGAAGGAAGCTTTCAAAAGGTACCGTCATATGTCATTTGCTTGTGAGGAATTTATGACTTACAACAAGTTCAAGGCATTCGAAAGAGTTAATAGTTTGAGAACGTTTTTATCTATGCCCAATGTGGTGGCAAATAGCTGGCAGACATTCGACTTATCAAGCAAGATTCTGGTTGACACACTTCCCCAGTTACCATTGTTAAGGGTTCTAAGTTTGAGTAGATAATATTATGAGTACCAGAGTGTGTCGGCAATATGAAGCACTTGCGGTATCTTAATTTATCTAGAACTGGAATCACACATTTGCCAGAATTTGTCTGCAATCTTTATAATTTACAGACATTGATCGTTTCCGGCTGTGATAGGTTGACTACGTTGCCCGACAACTTCTTAAAGCTTAAAAATTTGCAGCATTTTGATATTCGGGATACATTGCTTTGGAATATGATGCCGTTAGGGATTAGCGAGATGATAAGCCTGCAAACTCTTTCCAACAAAATTGTTGTTGAAAACGACGACTTTTTTATATCATGGCTCAAGAATTTAAAGATTGTCCAAGGGAATGTTTCCATTGATGGGCTTGACAAAGTGCAAAGTGCAAGGGATATACGGGAGGTGAACTTATCACAAAAAAGGGTTAGTGAGTTACGTGTGGAATGGAGTGACGATTTTAATGATGCTCGAAATGAAACACTTGAGAATGAGGTCATGAATGCGCTTAAGCCTCATAGTGATAATTTAAAAGATCTTTTAATTGAGTCATATGGAGGTAAAGTATTTCCAAACTGGATTGGGGATCCCTCATTTCTTCTGTTGACTTGTGTTCAGATTTGGGGCTGTAGAAAATGTACGTTTCTACCACCACTTGGGCAACTACCATCACTTAAGAAGTTGGATATTCAAAGTCTGAACGAGGTGAAAGTTGTGGGCTCAGAGTTCCTTGGGACAGGTATTGCATTTCCTAAACTTGAAAGTTTACGTTTTGAAAAGATGAGTGGGTGGGAGGTATGGTCAACAAATAGTGGTGTTGTTGATGCAGTGTTTCCACGCCTTCAAACGCTGGCAATAGAACATTGTCCTAATTTGGTTGAAGTCTCATTTGAAGCACTACCTACGATGAGAGATTTAGATCTCAGGGGTTGTGGTGATGGTGTATTGACAAGTCTAATTCATGTAGCTTCAGCAGTCACCAAGTTAACTATTAACAATATTTCAGGACTTAGTGATGAGGTGTGGAGAGGTGTAAATTTAAGGAAGTTGAAAATAAGTAATTGTTCAAAAATGGTGAGTTTGGGAGAGAAAGAGGAGGAGGATGATGGATGCAACCAACTAACATCTCTTAGGATTTTGGAATTATGGAGATGTCAAAATCTTGAGCGTTGCAAATTGCCAAACAACATTCAAGAATTGAGTATCTACTATTGTGATTCGATTGAATCTGTCTCCTTCCCAATAGTAGGAGGGCACAAGCTCAAGTCACTCAAGATTAATGGATGTGAAGCTACTGGAAAGGGATTCTCCACATACCATGTGATGCCAGCTTATGCTTGATGGTTGTATGGCTTAGCAGTGGAAAATGTCGCGAAATCAATCAATGAATTGACTTGTTTCATTCACATGAAAGAATTGGAAATAAGAGATTGTCAGAGTATAGAGTCATTTCCTGCTGCCGACTTGCCGAATCTCACCTCGCTAACGCATCTGACAATAACAGATTGTAAAAATATGGATGTTGATTCCTTTGGCCTTTGGCCTCCTAAGTTGGGTGTCTTAAAAATAGGGGGTTTGAAGAAGCCCATATCAAAGTTGGGCCCACAGAACTTCCCACCTTCTCTTGTTCACCTAGACCTAATAGGTGGACCGGCAGAAGAAGATGATGTGAGTAGTGGAAGTCAATTGTCGCATATGCTTCCTTCATCTCTTACTAAACTTCAGTTATGGGAATTTGGGAAATTGGAATCAGTTTCAATGGGACTCCAACACCTCACCTCCCTCCAACATCTCCGTATTCAGAATTGCCGAAAGATTCAAGATCTACCAGAAACGTTGTTGCCTTCACTTTTGACTTTGAAAATACGGGAATGCCCAGATAATCTGAAAGAAAAGATAAGTAGAAGAGGTTCCTATTGGCCCCTTGTCTCATATATCCCTTACATGGAAATATCCTGAAGGTGCGTCCCTCTCTCTAGTTTTTGATGTTTTACATATATCTTGTGCCTGTATTTGTAGGGGTGTTTGGCATTGCATCAAAACTGATTACTTGTTATGGTCATTTACTTTCTTAAATGGAACTCATGTACATATAAGTAGCGCTGATGTTCGAAAACCGATTTGATCTAAAACACATGACCGAGGACCGGACCGAAATGTTCGGTTCATGTCCGGGTCGGTCCGGTCAGGTTACGTTTTTGGTCCGGTGCAGTCCAACAATGCATAGTGGCCCGTTTTGCTCAAGACCGAACCGGACCGAAGACTAAATATGAGAGAAATGACGGACCGAGGACCGGACCGAAATATGTTCGTTCCGGTCCGGTTTCTCGGTTCGGTCCGGTCCACGGTCTATTATGCTCAGCCCTGATATAAGGTATTAGCCATGGGAGAAGTTTGTTCATGTTTGCATTCAAATTGTATAACAGGGCTAAAACTCATAAGCCGATAAAAGTAACATGTTCATGCTGGGTAAAACATACTATTCTAAGTAACCAAGATTCAACTCAACTTGATCAATCAGTCTCTTGGTTTCTAATATTCTCTGCTTTTTTCTATAGGAATGGGTTTCGAAATTTCAGTAGGCGGGCCAATGAGTTTCTACAACCTAATCAATAATCTCAGAGAAGTCGTATACTTTTGTATCAGTGAATATGAACCTTCCCGGTAATTTTTTCGATGCAACTGTTATTGGTTTAGGTATTTAGTTGTAGTTTCACTTGACATTATTATGTACCTTCTTTGTCATCCTGAAAGGGTTCTATAAAAACTATCAGATATATCTTGCAAGTCCTTTGTATAAATTCATAATTGTTATCACTAGTTCACTACCGCACATATTTAACCAAGCTTAACCTACGGCTTCTGCTACCAAGTGAACCTTGAGACAAAACAAACAAACAAACAACCTGTTTGTTGAGGAGATGGGATTTGTTGTGAAGTTGTGGTTTGTGGTTGACTTGTTAGCTTTTTCTTGATAAGGAAGAAGAGTAAACTAGTCATTTACTGCTGCTCAAGTTGTTCATTCACGAAGAGTAAACCATCATTTCATGCTCATATCCTCAAATCCGTAAAAAATAAAGCAATAACAACATAGACAACCACAAAACCATCATCTTCATCAAAACATTCTTTACAAACAACCATCACCATAAACCCACGAAACAGGGCTTAAGTTGCAAAAATAAGAGCGGTTTCTTGAAAACTCGCTTCGGAAAGTAGCCAACAACCTCGAAACCTTAGCCACCACCACCTCTCCATAATCTGAATTCTAAAACACAAACTCATTCTGTAATCAAAATCCTCTACAAATATGAATTTATTAAACTAAAAAAAAAGTCTTTTAAGGAAAATCCCATTTAAAAATAGATCTGTGAGGGTGGCATGGTAGTGGTAGAGTGGTCGGCAGTGAGGTTGGTGGTGTAGCGGAGCCAAAATTTTGCTTTATGTGATGTTTATTGTATGTGTAAGGAAAATACTAGTTATTGTATAGTACTGTTAAGTTCATGGAGATTATCCAAGTCAAGGTTTTGTTACTTTTTTATTTATACAGTAGATATGTAAATGAAATAATTCTAATAATTTTTTTGTTCTTAGTTTGCAGCGAGTTTTTGATTAGATTCAGGTGAGAGATAGATGGTTTGATTGTGTGTGTATTTTGTGTGTGTTATGTATGTGTTGGATTGAAGAAAACAAAACACGTATCTTGTGTATCAACTTGGGTGAGAGTATGAGAGAGTGATGAGAGTGGGTGGATGGATACCGGGTTACTGTGAGTGTGAGAGGGTGAGAGAGATATGAGAGAGTGGTGTGAGAGGGGAACGGGTTGGGTCGGAACGGGACAAAGAGAAACCCGACAACCAAAAGAGCCCAATAAATGTATAAATTGGATAATTGTGTGTATTAACTTTTTATCACATCATTTTGTCGAGGCAATTAATTTGTACACTTTTAAATTTGAGTAAATTACACGGATGGTATGCTTTGCTTTTCACATTTAATCCTTCAACTTTACTTTTTTGGTCAGTTTTGACCGTTAAAAGTCATCATGTGCAAATTATTTTTTTTTTCTATTTTATAACACAAGTACTTTCACCACCCAGTTTTAACCCACATGCAACCACCACTCCAACCTAATTCCGAATTTGGAACCGAAGATACAACCACGACATTCTTCTTTGTTTTTTCTCCACACCAATTTCAAAAACATTCTTGAGAACCACTTTACAACTACATCTAATATTTTGAGTCTTTATATGTACCTTTAATATTTTGAGTCTCTATATGTACCTTCGATCCGGGTTTTGTGTTGGTTTAGTGTTGTTTATAGATTTAATATTTGCTACAAGAATGCGACTTTTATTATTGTCATTATTGAAGATATTTGGCTCTTTAAACAGAGAAGCAGGTAAAATGCATAAAAAGTGAGATAGTCGATACATAAAAACAATTATTGAATCAGTTTGAGTGGGTATGATGTGTGGTGTTGTGCCCAACCCAATCTTTTAAAACCCGGTTTTTTAATTGATCCCATCGGGTCACGGTCCGACCGGCGGTTTAACCGGATTTTTCGGTCAAAACCGGCTTTCGATCACTGACAGTGTTCACGGTTCAACCGGCCGGATCAACCCGGGGTTTAAAACAATAAGTGTGTAATTTCAGTTCATGATTTTAGATTTTGGTTAAACAGAAAAATATCTTTAGAGATGTAAAAACACGGCGTTTGTGAATGTGATGGTGGGGAAGAAAGGCTTGGTGAATGACGGAAGGTGATTTAATTTTGCGGGATATTGTTTGTATGATGATGTTTGTATTTGTCTGATCTAGCGAGGTAGGAGATGCTTACATAGAGATAAGAGAAAGAATGGGTGATTTGAGATAATGAACTTACACTATACTTTTGAGCTAGCAACTATCGTACCATTTAGAAAGCTGGTGGAGGTCATATTGGTGTATCACGACTATTTGAGATAATGAACTTACACTATACTTTTGAATTCATGAAGGTTATTGCAACAGGCATGAATCCTATACGGGTATCACGAGGGATTCAAAAAACTCTAGATGCTCCAGTATTAGAACTCAAGTTTGATGTCTAGAGAGGTAATAACTGAAGTATAAAATTTCTAATCTTTTTATACCTAACACAATAATTTATATATGAAAAGGCCTAAACTTGGCAGCCAAATATCGATTGTACTTTGTAGGTTGAGGATCATGAGCTATCAGATGTTGCTGCCATAAGTGCAGGTAATGATGTTGAAGGGGATGCAACGAGTAGGATGGAACAGTTTTATCACCATTGAGACCACTCTAGAAATTGTAGAGGGTGCAATTCAGGGGATGGAATTCGATCGTGGTTACCGATCAAAAACATAAAAAGCAGAATTTCAAGATTGCAAGGTAAGATTTCTTGATTATACTCAAAGAGGTATAGTTTGACTTTTGAGGTCAAATGGACTAATGCTGACATCAAAAAGTATGAAGTGCAATATAAATTTAAAGAAATGGTCCGTTTGACCTTAAAAGTCAAATGGTCTCAAAAGACAAATTATATTGTTGATTGCGGTTGCTTTTGGTTGACAAAATAATTACAAACCCAAAGGAGATGCGTTAGAGATAATCATAGGCTATAGACCAGCAACAAAGCAAAATCAGAACGGGACAAGATGATGAGATAATCAGATGTAGGAGCAAAAGAGGAGCTGGGATTTTTATTATCAAATACTTGATATCAGGCCTTTTAATATATAAGTGAACCGACATGCTAGTTTCATGATTCTTAAGTAACTACCAAAATGACCGAAATGCCCTTAGTACCAAAATTACCAAAATACCCTTAGGACTACAAGTCAAACATCTAAAATTCTCCACATTGACTTTAGTTCCTAAGTGACACCATACTTCCGATTATCGATATTGAGCAAATCCAAAAACACTGGCGAAACTTGCTCAAAGAAACTGGTTTAGTAAACACATGAGTAGGGGTTGTCTTGAGTGTCGATCTTCTTCACTTTGAACATTGCTAGTTGTGATTCGATTGCATCTGTCTCCTTCCCAATAGTAGGAGGGCACAAGCTCAAGTCACTCAAAATTGGCGGATGTGAAAAACTACTGGAAAAGGAGCTTCTCAACCCAAGCATGCCAGCTATGCTTGAGGTTGTATACATAAGCTGGAAAAATATGAAATCAATCAATGCATTGACTTGTTTCATTCACATGAAAAATTGGGAAATAAATGAGTGTCCGAGTATAGAGTCATTTCCTGCTGCCGAATCTCACCTCGTTAACACATCCGACAATTGATTCCTTTGGGCTTTGGCCTCCTAAGTTGGGTTTCTTAGAAATAGGGGGTTTGAAGAAGCCTATATCAAAGTTGGGCCCACAGAACTTCCCACCTTCTCTTGTTGACCTACAATTATGGGGTGGATCGGCAGAAGAAGATGATGTGAGTAGTGGAAGTCAATTGTCGCATATGCTTCCTTCATCTCTTACTACACTTCAGTTATGGGAATTTGGGAAATTGGAATCAGTTTCAATGGGACTCCAACACCTCACCTCCCTCCAACATCTCCGTATTCAGAATTGCCGAAAGATTGAAGATCTACCAGAAACATTGTTGCCTTCACTTTTGACTTTGGCAATATGGGAATGCCCAGATAATCTGAAAGAAAAGATAAGTAGAAGAGGCTCCTATTGGCCCCTTGTCTCTTATATACCTCGCATGTTCATAAACTGAAGGTGCGTCCCTCTCTCTACTTTTTGTCACTTATATCTTGTGCCTGTATTTGTAGGGGTGTTTGACATTGCATCAAAACTGATTACTTATTATGGTCATTTACTTTCTTAAATGGAACTCATAAGCCAATAAGATTCAGCTCAACTTGATTAATCAGTCTCTTGGGTTTTGGCTTAAACCCGCAATTTTTTTTAAAAATGGACCAAAAGTGTTATACCCGGTAAAGATAGTGGACCAAAATTGTAGTTTTCTCATAAACTTGAGTTATGGTATTTTGAGAAATTGGAATCAGTTTCAATGGGAATCCAACGCCTCACCTCCCTCCAAAAATCAGAATTGCCCAAAAATTCAAGATCTACCAGAAAAGTTGTTACCGTCACTTTTAACTATGCAAACAAAAATTAAGCTCAACTGATCAATTAGTCTCCTGGTTTCTAATATTCTCTGTTTTTTTCTATAGGAATAGGTTTCGAAATTTCAGTAGGCCAATGAGTTTCTACAACCTAATCTAGTGGAGTCCAACAAAGGCAATATGCCATCGTTAGTGCCTCTATCAATAATTTCAGAGAAGGCGTATACTTCCCAGTGATTTCTTAGTGCCTCTATCAACCTGTTGCAAGAAAACACATTATTGCTTGAACAGTCGAAATATATACGGTAGTCATTTGCGCATTCTTGCCGACAATTTCAATTCATTATCAAAATACATACGTTGCGGAGTACTTAATTCAGCTATCGTCATTCGTGATTTTAAGTTTCCATTTCTAGCTTACAGAAAGCTCAATCTTATTTGAAATAAGATAAAACCGAAGTAACATGTGCGTGACCGACGGTAAAAACATAGTTTTCAAGATTTGTATGACACAACCTTGAGTTAGATTGCGAATTAACATATATATATATAAAACCTTTTGAGACTATGCTACATTGTTGTGAAACATTTATATAAAATCTACGCTGGATTATTAATTTTTTTCGTAACCTAGTTACTTGAATTGATTTGAAACGCAAAAATTTTTAGGCCGATAAAGGTATCAATAGGCAAGATTATAAACAAAAGGGTAAAAGCCATAAATACTCTATGTACTCACAAGTTTAACTCATTATGCTTTGCGAATTTGTAAATGTGTCATTACACATAGTGAAACTTGCATTAGCAGGTAACAACAAAAGAGGATTTGCAACGTTAGTCCATTTAGTCAACGAACATTTGCAACGTTAGTTCTTTATATAAACAGTCGTTAATAATCAACTCAAAATTTGGTTTTTCTAAAAAAATATTTTCTACTTATTTTTAAAATTCATTTTTATATAAGTTTATAAAAAAATATTATCTAATTATTTTTAAAATTCGTATTTATTTTTAAATTCGTTTTAAAAAAATTGTTTTTTTTAAATATTTTCTAATTATTTTTATCATACGTTTTTATATAAGTTTTTATGCACGTTTTTATACACATTTTTATACACATTTCTATACACGTTTTTATGCACGTTTTTAAACACATTTTTATACACATTTTTATACACATTTCTATACACGTTTTTATGTACGTTTTAATACACTCTTTAATACACGTTTTTATATACGTTTATAAAAACATTTTTTATAAGTTTTTATATACGTTTTTATGCACCTCTTATAAAACCTTGTATAAAACCGTGTATAAAATCCTGTATAAAACCATGTATAAGTTTTTATAAAAGTTTTTATACGTGTATTAAAATGTGTATAAAAACTTATATAAAAACGTATAATAAAATGTATATAAAATGGGTATAAAACCGTGTATAAAATAATTTTTAAAAATGTGTATAAAAATATTTGTATAAAAACGTGTATAAAAACTTACATAAAAACGTATAATAAAACGTATATAAAACGGGTATAAAAATGTGTATAAAACAATGTATAAAAATGCGTGTATAAAAACGCGTATAAAATGTTTATAAAAACGTGTATAAATTTTAAAAATAATAAAAATAATAATTTATATTTTATCGTTGGCTAAAGGACTACCGTTGCAAATGTTCGCTGGCTAAAGGACTAAAGTTGCGCATAAAAGTTTGTCAACCGGTTATAAAGAAGAAAGGTACAAGTTGCCGGTAAAAATGTTGACGTGGCACTAGGTATAATGACACATTTACGAATTCGCAAAAATCTTTCATGGGTTAATTGGGACACGTTACTTGCCTCACATGGGGAGGTAGGTTTAAATGTTGGGTCTTTACGGGCAAAAAACATGGCACTTCTAGGAAAATGGTGGTGGAGGTTTAGGAGGGAGGAAGGGAGTTTATGGGCTAAGGTTATAAAGAGTATTCATGGTGAATGCGGGGGGTTATGTGATATTAGGGGGTGGGGTGTGGCGTGATATAATTAAAATAGGTGAGGAGTTGGATCGGTTAGGAATAGAATTTTCATCTTCTTTTGAAGGAGTGGTGGGTAATGGTAGAGATATTAGATTTTGGATCGATAGGTGGGTTGGTAATACAAAGTTATGCGATAGATTTCCTAGGTTGTATCACTTAGATAGACGAAAGGAGGGTTGTGTGGCGGACAAAGGGTCTTGGGCGAATACCGGTTGGCGTTGGGAATGGGATTGGGTGAGGAATATTAGAGGTAGGGTATGTAGTGATTTTGAAGAATTATTAGGTGTTTTGCAAAATATTGTTATTTCCATTGATTGTAGGGACAAATGGAGATGGACGCTAAATGGAGATGGGGATTTTTCGGTCAAAGATCTTTCAAGATTAGTCGAGGAGAAGATTCTAGACGTGGAAAGAGGCGGTCAAGAAACGATATGGAACAAGTTGGTACCTAAAAAGGTAAACATTTTCGTGTGGAGAGTTTTGAAAGGGAGAATACCGGTTCGTGAGGAGCTCGATAAAAGAGGCATTGATTTAGATTCGGTTCTTTGTCCATGTTGTGATAGTGTGGTAGAATCGTGTGCTCATAGCTTGGTTCTTTGTGATCTAGCTAGGGGTGTTTGGGAAAAGATATTTAGTTGGTGGAAGGTTGGGAATGTTAATGCCTTCACTATCGATGAATTATTTTCCGCAAACGCGGGCGTTAATGTTCCTAGTCTCTCATCTCTGTTTTGGCAAGCCGTTATTTGGACAACCGGGTATTACATATGGAAAGAAAGAAATGCTCGTGTGTTTGGAAAGAAAATTTCGAGTGTTAACAAAATTGTTCAAGGCATTCAACTAAAGAGCTACGAGTGGATAGTGAGAAGAACAAAAAATAAATGAATTTTAGATTTGCATCAATGGGTTCGTGATCCTATAAACTGTCGATATCAAGATAACATTAGGTGATTGGTCCAGCGACATCAGCAGGTCTGTTATGTGTTTGGTGCAGCGAAATCAGCAGTTTGTCTTACAGTGTCTAGTATCCCTTTCTATCTTTATCAGTTGTTGCATTTAGTCTAGTGCTTAAATGTGTGATTGTTTTGCAATGCTTGGTCCTATATGTGATGTCAAGTTTGGAAGTTTGGGCCTGTTCTAATTTTGACACTGCAGGCTTACGTTTTTTTGGTTGGGATACATGTGTCTAGTTTTTTTGAGTGTGGGGTTTCAACACTTTTATAGTGTGTTTGTGTGGACACTTATGTTTTCAATTCCCTGTATTGGTTTGTCATGGTTTGTCATGGTTTGTAAGTTTTTCTTTTTTTTCCTAATGGTAACCCTAACATACGTCTCATCGTTGAAACCTCTGAAGTTAACCATAACATCTCGCTCGTCCTATAACGTCTAAAATGTATAACCATACGGACCATATCGAGCTCTTCTCGTTGAACGTCGATGTACAAACCATACCATATCGACTCGCCAGTGAACGTCTAATGTATAACCGAACATCTCGACACATCCTTGAACCTCTAATGTAATAACCCCTAACAATATCGTCTCCTGCCGTTGAAGAACCTCTATTGTATAACCCTAACAGCTTCACTCATCCGATTTGAACCTCTAAGTATAACCCTAAACATATCGTCGCCTCCGTTGAACCTCGTAATGTATAACCCGAACATCTCGACTCATCCTGAACCTCTAATTAGTATAACCATAGCATATCGTCTCATCGTTAACCTCTAAATCTAACCGTAACATATTGTCCTCAACCGTTGACCCCTCTAATGTATAACCATAAAGCATATCGTCTCATATCACCTTGAACCTCTAATGGTATAACCGTAACATAACTTCTCATCCATTGTTGAACCCTAATTGGAAACCATAACATATCGACTCAGATCCTTGATCGTCCAATATAACTATAACATATCGACGCTGTACTTTGAACTCTAATACAAAATACCATATCGACTCGCCATTGAACGTCGAATGTCATAACCCGAACATCTCGACTCATACTTGAACCTCTAATGTATAACCCTAACATCTTGACTCATCCGTTGAACGTCTAATGTATAACCCTAACATATCGTCGCCTCCGTTGAACCTCTAATGTATAACCCTAACATCTCGACTCATCCGTTGAACCTCTAATGTATAACCCAAACATATCGCGCCTACCGTTGAACTCTAATGTATAACCCGAACATCTCGAATAATCATCCGGTAACCTCTAATTATAACCCTAACATATGCGTCTCATCCGAATGAACCTCTAAATGTAGAACCCATAACATATCGACTCAGGTCCGTTAAACGTCTAATGTATAACCAATACTAAATCGACTCTTCCGTTAACTCTAATTAACAACCTACCATATCGACATGCGTACCATTGAACTTCTAATGTATAAACCCGAACTTTCTCGACTCATCCGTTTGAACCTCTAATGTATAACCCTAAAACATATCGTCGCCTCCGTTGAACCTCTAATGTATTCACTAATACATCTCGACTCATCCGTTGAAACCTCTAATGTATAAACCCTAACAATGTCGCCTCCATTAACCTCTGAATGTATAACCCTAACATCTCGTCTCATCCGTTGAAACTCTAATGTAAACCATAGCATAGCGTCTCATCCGTTGAAACCCGCTAATGTATAACGTAACATATGTCCTGCAAATCCGTTGAAAACCTCTAATGTAAAACCATAAGCGTACGTTCATCCGTAAACCTCTAAGGTATAAAACCGGAACATAATCGTCTCATCCAGTGGAACCTCTAATTTAGAACCATAACATATCCTCGTCCGTTGATCGTCTAATGTATAACTATACCATTATCGACCTTCCGTTGAACAGTCGAAGTACAAATATCCCATATTCGACTTCGTCCAATGAACGTCGAATGTTATAACCCTAACATACTCGACTCATACTTTGACCCTCTAATTATAACCCTAACAGCTCAGACTCCGCCCGTGAAACGTCCTAATATATAACCCTAACAAATCATCGCCTCGCGTTTAAACCTCTAATTAGAACCCTAACATCGTACTCATCCCGTTGAAACCTCTAATGTATAACCCTAACATATCGTCGCCGTCCGTTGAACCTCTAATGTATAACCCTAACATCTCGAATCATCCGTTGAACCTCTAATGTATAAGCGTAACATATCGTCACATCCGGTTGTAACCTCTAATGTAAACCATAACATATTAGACTCGGCCGTTGAAACGTCCTAATGTTAACCATACCATATCCGATTCGTTCGATGAACTCTAATGTACAACCAACAATATCGACTCGTCCCATTGAACTTCAAAGATATAACCCTAACATCTCTGACTCATCCGTTAACCTCTAATGTATAACCCTAACAGAGTCCATCAGCCTCCCGTTGAACCTCTAATGTAAAACCCTATCACTCGACTCATCTGTTGAACCTCAATGTATAACCCTAACATATCGTCGCCTCCGTTGAACCTCTAATGTATAACCCTAACATCTCGACTCATCCGTTGAACCTCTAATGTATAACCATAGCATATCGTCTCATCCGTTGAACCTCTAATGTATAACCGTAACATATTGTCTCAATCGTTGAACCTCTAATGTATAACCATACCATATCGTCTCATCCGTTGAACCTCTAATGTATAACCGTAACATATCGACTCATCCGTTGAACCTCTAATTTGAACCATAACATATCGACTCTGCCGTTGAACTCTAATTATATCCATAACCAAAAATCGACTCTTTTCCGTTGAACGTCTATTGTACAACCATACCGAGATCGACGTCGTCCCATTAACTCAAGTGTATAACCCTAACATCTCGACTCATACGTTGAACCTCTAATGTATAACCCTAATATCTAGACTCGTCCGTTGAACGATCTTATGTATAACCAACCATATCGACTCGTCGCAGTTGTAACGTCTAATGTAAAACCATACCCATATATCGACTCCCATATGAACCATCTAATGTATAAACCCTAACATCTCTCGACCATCCGTTGAACCATCTAATGATATAACCCTAACATATCTTCTCATTCTCACCGGTGAACCTCTAATGTAGAACCGTAACATATCGACACCCGTTGAACAAGTTTATTTTTATTTTTTTTTTGATTCCCCGCGACATGTCGCCGATAAGTAATTATAAAAAATCATTTTGTATAATTATATACGAACCGAGAATGCCGGACCAGGACCCGGCCGGAGGAACGAACCAATTTATATTTTTTTATAAAAAGTTATATATTTTATACAAAATTAGTAATATATGTCTAAAAAAGGCATTATATATTTTATACTAAATTATTATTTAGTTTAATAAAAAAAAGTTAATATAAATAACATAAAAACAAGTAATTTTTTTTTTTTTTTTGTTGATTCCCCGGCGACATGTCGCCGGGGATAAGTAATTATAAAAAATCATTTGAATTATAATTATATACGACAACCGGTGGAACCACCGGACCCGGCTGAAACGAACCAATGTATCTTTTATTCAAAAAGTAATATAGTTTTATAAAAAGGTTATTATATATTTTATAAAAAGTTATATATTTTATAAAAAAGATATTATATATTTTATAAAAAGTTATATAAATAACATAAAAAACAAGTATTTTTTTTTAGTTTTATTGATGTCCCCGGCACATGTAGCCGGGGATAATAATAATAAAAAATCATTTTTGTATTATAATGATATACTATCCGAGAATCCGACCGACCGGGCCAAACGAACCACTTTTTAGATTTTTTATAAAAAGTTATATAAGTTTATAAAATGGTTTTAGTATAGATTTTATTAAAAAAGTTATTACATACTTTATTAAAAAGTTATATAAATAACAATAAAAAACAATTATTTTTGTTTTAATTTTTGTTGATCCCCGCACATGTCGCCGGGATAAGTAATATTAAAAAATACATTTTGTATTATAATTATAATAAAGAACCGAGGAACGGACCGACCCGGCCGACAACGAACCCATTAATTTTTTATAAAAAATTAATAATGTTTTATAAAAAGTTATTAGATATTTTATAAAAAGAAGTTATATAAAATAACAATAAAAAACAAGGTTATGTTTTTATTTTTATGATTAGTCCCGGCGTACATGTCCGCCGGGGATAAGTAATTATAAAAATTCAGTTTGTATTAAATTATATAACGATATGAGCTTATTGTATTAATAACCACCCCGGAGTAAACAAACGACTTATATCACAAAGTTTTATTGTATTAATAACCACCTCGGAGTAATAACACAAAGTAAACAAACGGCTTATATCAACAAAGTTTTTTATCATTAACAACTTATTATAATTATCAAACTTTCATTAACCAAACGGCTTATATCTAATATTTCACTTCCAACAACAATAATAACCACTATATCCGTATAAACACGAAACATACATAATTTCAACCCAATTCAACTAATAATAACTATAAACTAATAATATTTAAACAATAAACATTCCCCGGCGACACATTCCCCGGCGACATGTCGCCGGGGATACTAACCCACCAAAATTTTCATTAACCCGCCAATTTACTCTAAACGACAAAAATATATGTTTCCCCAGCGACATGTCGCTGGGGATTGTCGCCGGGGAAAAGATTATTGATAAAGTAGATCTGGGTTTGCATCTTACAGTAACAAAAACGAAAAAAAACATCTATCTCCTTGGCGATTTTTGCAGCGCCTCACCTCTACAAAATCCACCATCACAAACAATTCGAGCACCACCACCACCTCCATCACCACCACCACCTCCACCACCACCTCCATCACCACCCCCACCGGCGGCTGTTACACGAGCACACGAGCACCTCCTCCTCCTCTAAACCATAATTCTTTTCTTTACCCTCTAAATGATAATTCTATATCTTCTTTTTCTAACCCTCTAATTATTGGTGGTGCGTGATAAGTTTTGTTTTTGGTTCGACGTACACGACACAGGTGGTTCGGTTGTATATATTTTTTTAATTTTGTTAATTATAATATGATTTGGTTAAACAAGATTATTATTGTTGTAAGAAGTTGTTAATTAGAAAATTTTGTTAAGTAAAATTTTTTTTTGGTTTTGGCAATACGTCGATAGGCAGCCAAGAAGGAGAACGAGCCAAGATCGAGCCGAGTCGACAGCGGAGCCGACAACGAGCAGACGTTCAACGGACGAGTCGATATGGTAGGGTTATACATTAGACGTTCAACGGACGAGTCGATATGGTATGGTTATACATTAGACGTTCAACGGACGAGTCGATATGGTATGGTTATACATTAGACGTTCAACGGACGAGTCGATATGGTATGGTTATACATTAGACGTTCAACGGACGAGTCGATATGGTATGGTTATACATTAGAGGTTCAACGGATGAGTCGATATGTTAGGGTTATACATTAGAGGTTCAACGGATGAGTCGATATGTTAGGGTTATACATTAGAGGTTCAACGGATGAGTCGATATGTTAGGGTTATACATTAGAGGTTCAACGGATGAGTCGATATGTTAGGGTTATACATTAGACGTTCAACGGACGAGTCGATATGGTATGGTTATACATTAGACGTTCAACGGACGAGTCGATATGATATGGTTATACATTAGACGTTCAACGGACGAGTCGATATGATATGGTTATACATTAGACGTTCAACGGACGAGTCGATATGGTATGGTTATACATTAGACGTTCAACGGACGAGTCGATATGGTATGGTTATACATTAGAGGTTCAACGTATGAGTCGATATGTTAGGGTTATACATTAGAGGTTCAACGGATGAGTCGATATGTTAGGTTTATACATTAGAGGTTCAACAGACAAGTCGATATGGTATGGTTATACATTAGAGGTTCAACGTATGAGTCGATATGTTATCGTTGTACATTAGATGCTCAACGGATGAGTCGATATGTTATCGTTGTACATTAGATGTCCAACGGATGAGTCGATATGTTATAGTTGTAGATTAGATGTCCAACGGATGAGTCGATATGTTATCGTTGTACATTAGATGTCCAACGGATGAGTCGATATGTTATCGTTGTACATTAGATGTTCAACGGATGAGTCGATATGTTATCGTTGTACATTAGTTGTCCAATGGATGAGTCGATATGTTATCGTTGTACATTAGATGTCCAACGGATGTGTCGATATGTCATCGTTGTATATTAGATGTCCAACGGATGAGTCGATATGTCATCGTTGTCCAACGGATGAGTCGATATGTTATCGTTGTACATTGGATGTCCAACAGATGAGTCGATATGTCATCGTTGTACATTAGATGTCTAACGGATGAGTCGATATGTCATCGTTGTAGATTATATGTCCAACGGATGAGTCGATATGTTATCGTTGTACATTAAATGTCCAATGGATGTGTCGATATGTTATCGTTGTACATTAGATGTCCAACGGATGATTCGATATGTTATCGTTGTACGTTAGATGTCCAACGGATGAGTCGATATGTTATCGTTGTACATTAGATGTCCAACGGATGAGTCGATATGTTATCGTTGTATATTAGATGTCCAACGGAGGTGTCGATATGTTATCGTTGTACATTAGATGTCCAACGGATGAGTCGATATGTTATCGTTGTACATTAGATGTCCAACGGATGTGTCGATATGTTATCGTTGTACATTAGATG
>BQNB010051569.1:22931-40918 GCA_026074375.1 Tanacetum coccineum | reverse complement strand
ACATACTAAACAATACGAAAAGAGCAATTATAACCTCAACTAATAAGCATTAAACTTAAGCAATTCGAGATCTACACCAAGAATAAGCTATTTAGACGCTTATTGAATCAGATTAAAAGAGCTTTTGAGAACACTAGAGCGATATAAGTACGAAAATAAACTAGATCCGAGCTTATTCTAGCTTATTACAACGAAATTCCTTGAAAACTTATAAGATTAGATCGAATAAGCTTTAGGAAGCTTATAGGAGACGATCTTAAAGTTTTTAAGAAATTTTTAAATGAATAAGCTGAAGAAATAAGATCACGAGAATAGCTTATGAGATAAGCATACATGCGAAGATAATAAAAAACAAATAAGCCACAATAATAAGCAACACATGATTTCCAACAAGCTCAAACCATACTTGATAATAAGCTTTCTAATTAAATTTGTTACAATAAGCCAGAAATACAAAATAAGCTAAATCTAAACTAATAAGCTGAAAATAATACAAAAGAAAAAAAAACCTTTTTTAACTAAAATCCTCCTCCCCTCAATAAGGGGGAGCGTGTTACATTTATAAAGGGGTGAGGGGTGAGAATTGTAATTTTTACCCAGTGATTTCTGTCATGATGAGCCAATCATTTTCTCTCAATTGCTTCACACGGATAGGTACCATACTCAGAATGATCCAGCCGTTACGAGTCTTCCACGTGCCCCTTTATTTGAGCTTATATCCAACGCAATACGTATGACTGTTGGATTCATTTTGTGAAATGAATTTTCAATGCAGACTTCTCATCTCATTTTCTTTGCCACATGTCGCATTTCCGTTCGTCCTCTCAGTGATAGTGCGGTGGCACATGATAAGTTGGTATTTTATTTCATTGCACGTGACAAAGATTTGCTTCCATTCTTCATTCGAATTACAAGTGTAAATGGGCCAAATCTTATTTGTTGAGCTAGAAATAATATGGGCTGGCTCGGCCCATTAAGTGGGTTCCGGGCTGGCCCAATAAGATCCGAGGGCACCGTTGGTCTCGATATTCTGTGCTCTTTCCAATGGTATGCTTGTAGTAATTTTTCGGCTTCGTCTTGATTTTTGAATAATAAGCACTCTTTATTGACACGAACCCGGTAATTCTCGTTTTTGCTTGGTTTTCAACCCTTTTTACCTGCAAAACATAAAAACACCATACAAACAAATATGCAAGATAAAAGTCTATATTTTAGTATTTTTAGTCCGATTATTAGTGTTTTACGAGGTATAAAAGATGTGTGTTTTAGCAATTATCAGCAAGTTATATCAAAAATCTGTCTAAATAGCTTAAAAATTAGCATAACTGTTTAGCTTATTGTTCTGGCTTATTTGATGGTTTAAATGTGTTCATTAGGTTTAACTTAAGCTTAATAACATCTGGTCTTTTAAAATTTTGGTTTTAAATCAACTTATTTAGTTTAAAAAGTCAAAAACTGTCATTTAAAGAGGTGTTTGGTTTAACTATTTTCATGGGTGAAAATGGGTCAAAAATGAGTTTTGACACTTGATTCATTTTAGTTTAACTTAAATTGATCCTAAAATCCAATAGTTAGGAGTTTTTAAGTGTTAAAATTCAAAATCCTAGTTTATATAAGTAGTTGTTTGAATCTATTAGAATTTTGTTGGAAAAATGAGTTCATATGATTTGGTTTTTGCTTATTGAGATTTTGTGATGTTTTTGTGTTTATTTAAGTCTTAAAAGAAGTGTGGAATCAAGTTTTTAAAGTCTGCAAGTTTGGTTTTAAGTTTTACCAATTCTGTCAAAAATTGCTAAGTGTTCAAAATTTTGAGAAATAGCTTTTTCATTTTCTCTTTGTGGCTTATCCTTTATTTCAAACTCTCTTTTGAAAGATGATGTAAGTTCTTTGAGGTCTAATCTAAATCTGTTTTGAGGTCTTAAGTTCATAAGGTTCTGTTTGTTTGCTTATTTTTAAGCTCAAAAGTAAGGTTTTGTTAAGATTGCAAAAAAATCTTCTAAGTGTTGAATCTGAGTAGACAGCACTTTTCACTTAGCTTTTTAACTGCTTATTTGAATTTCAAACTCATTTTTCTTTGTTGCTTATTATAGCTTATTGGCCAAGCTTTTTAGTGGTATAAGTTGCCAAGCCATAAGGATCCTTCTTCTAGCTTAAAAATAAGCTAGAAAAGTGTCCCTAGGGCTGTTTGGTTAACAGGTTTAGCCAAATAAGCTTATTTGCTCTTTTGAGCTTATAGCTTATTGTTTTTGCTTATTTTAGGTTTAGTATAGCTTATTAGGTTAGTTTAAGTCCATTTTAGCTTATTTCCTTTAGTTTAAAGCTTATTTGAGCTTATTTGCATTTTAGTTTAAATTTTTTAAGTATTATAGCTTTTTAAGTATTCTGTCATTCTAGCTTATTTTAGTTGCTTATTTTTGTTCAAATATGCTTATTAGGTGTAGTTAAGTTTCTGTCTTAGCTTATTTTGAGTTTTCTTTGCTTATTAGTGCTTAAAAAGCCAAAACAGTTAGCAAAAAAAGTCATTTAGTGTAAAAAGCTCATTCTGTTAACTTCTAGGGCTTATTTTGTGCTTATTTGTGGCTTATATAAAAAGTGGTTTTGTAAAAGTTTCTTATTTTTAAGTTATCTAAAAAGTTGTAAAAAATAGAAAACAAAAACGTTTGGGATTAGGGGAAGCCCCAGGTGAGCAGGGCTCGAACCAGGGATCTCTACCCACTCACCAAACGTTTTTACACACAACACACACTACCACTCGCCCTTGGGTCTTTTTCGGTTTTAACTTGCACAATTAATCTTTTATAGACGTTTAGGTCTTTTTAGCTTATAAGCCGTTTTATCTTTTTCACAGCTTATTTAGATAAGCTGTTTCACCCAGCTTATTTTTATTAGATCCAGTATTGTTCAAGCTACTTTTGCTAGTTTTTTTAGAATTTTTATAATTAGTTTAGTATTTTTAATTATTTAATTTCATTAAAATCGTTTTTAATTCATAAAAAATTATTAAAATGTCAAAAAAATTTAATTTTTTTTAGAAAATTTTCTTTTAACATTTAGGACTTAGGAAAATTTGATTTGCTCTCGTAGGGTTAAAATTGCAAAATTTGATTTTTTAAAAAACGGGATTGAATCCCGTTCACATTTTGTGTGTTTTTAAGCTTAAATCACTTTCGTTTTTGGTCTAGTTTTCTTAGTTCTTATCTTTTAGTTAATTAGGGCTTATAAAAGTTTAAAAGATCATTTTAGGACTTAATTTTGATAATTTAGGGTTTTTAGGTCGCGTTTTTAGGATTATCGTTTTGCGTTTTTAGTTTAAAATAGTTTTGCCTTAATTGTTTTTAAGTGTTTGCATTAATTTTCCCTTAGTTTTAGAAAACCCATCTAAATCTTTGTTCCATTCAAGCATCAATTATCAAAATGACTCTCGACTTTCAATTGCATTCCTCGTTGGGGATAACGACCCGGGAATCATACTTCTGGATTTTCTACATTGAGAATTTTTTGACTATCCTTATTATATTTATATATTTATTATATTTAATATATTATATTAATATTCTTATATATATATATATATATATATATATATATATATATATATATATATATCTATTTAAAAAGGGTAAGCATCAATCTTTGTCATTCACAAGATCAAATGTTCTTCTTTCTTCTTGATTTTAGTAGTTTTTGATAATTAAAACTTACTCTAATCTTATTATTAGTTTTAGTTGACTTAAGTCAAGTTGTTTTACTTCATGATTTGTATCTAATAAAATTAAGTTATGCCTTAGCAATCTTATTTGATTCTTAATTCTTTGTTTCGATATCATGATAATTGGGTATGAATTTTTATTGAATCTTTGCTCTCCTTGAATGTTAAAGTGAGAGTCTCATTGTTTTTGGTTGGATATAGTATAGTTATTTGAATAAAGGTACTTCCCGCCAATAAATTTAGATTGTGCTGTCTCTGTATAGGATAACCGGTTCTGTTCCGCTGCAAAGCCGGTTCTGTTTTAAAAACAGAACTGGCATAACCGGCCTCCCAGCATTTTTCTAACTCTCTTTTATTAAATTCTTGTGTTTAAATCTTTTGCATTAACATTTTTCTACAAGTTGTTCACCATCCTAGGGGGAGCATATTGTTCCTTTTAAATCTCTCTTAAATCATTTTAATTTCATTGATCTATCCACTTGTAGGGGAGCATTGTCTAAAGTGAGCCTTGAAATTGATCTCCTTGAATCCTATGTTTGATAACTTTATAATAAAATTTTTTTATACACACATTACAACTAACATTTTTTTGCAGGGTTTCGCTCATATTGCACTCTTACAATATTCATGGTTACTACTAACATTTTTTGTAGCCTTCCTCTCCTCACTAAGAAACCTTGATGACTAGATTCTCTTGAATCGATCTCGACCATCTTCGATCCCTTATTCACAAGCATTTGATCCTTGTTTAAAAGGATCGACTTTACCATTACACTCTACTTATTAACAATTACATGTCCTTGCTTTTTTCAAGTTAGTTTTCCTTCGACGCTCTTTATGTTTCGACAAAAAGGGGGAGAAGGAGGTAAAAAAAACTCCAATATTGTAAAACGTAATAAATTTTTATTACTCGTGGTCCAATAAGTTTATGTTTTGTCATCAAAAAAGGGAGAGAGATGTTTGTTATACAAATATAAGTTCGTTTAAAAATATTTATTTAATATTTTATCGATGTCTCTATCTCTATTTTGTATAAAGAACAAAAACAAAAATTGTCAAAAGTAGTTAAGTAGAAATGTTCGCATTGGTTTTTTAAAAGCAAAAGGTTTTTCTATAACTCATCATATTTATCAAACCATACTTTGTCATACATACAATTCATCTCTTATACTCAAAACACATAAATTCAGTTTTATGTATAAAAATGTATTCATTTAATATAAAACACAAGGAAAACCTTCAAGATATTTTTCAATCATAGATTAGAAATCATACATTCTTATTCTACCTAAAATATGAACTTAATCTATACAAGATTACACTTGAGTGTCTCTCCAAGAATGTGGAACCATGAATTCGGATTTGTTGTCTGTTGGTCGTTCTGTTTTAGGCATTCATTTTACATAGTTTCTTTCATCCTTCTTGTTCAAGTTACCAAATGAGCTCGTAATCTTGGTGATTACGTTCTGTAGTTTTTGTGTTTTGATAGAATTTACTTATTAGGATATGTCTATCGGAGTTTTGCTATATGAAAATTCAATGAAACTGCTAGTAAGTTGTCAACTTTTATGACAATAGTTTCTCATCTTATGAAAAGGTCTACCACTAATGTTTCTTTGAACTAGTTATCATCATCAAATTCAATCACGATGTGTATCATATAGTGATAGGACCATTTAGAAAGGTATCGTGTAATTGTGTAAAGAAGATCTAATTAAGATGGATTCTTGGTGTGAATAATTGGCACCTCTATTAAAGGGCAAGTTATAGTAAAGGATTCATTTAGTAGTTTCCCCTTATTGAGAATCGTATTGATTAATACATTAGTTATCTTGTAGATGAGGGTAATTCATGAGTGTTGGTATTGATTACGTATGTTGTGAAGAATCCTTGTGATTTAGCTTTGTACCGTTAATAGATGTAAGTGACGTTGTGAAGGCTTCTCAATGCCGGTTATAAGGGAAGCATAGGGTGACTGTAGTGTATATCGAACTCTCGTAGTATGGTGTACTGTGGGGAGTGGATAAGTATGGACAATGTGGAGACACCTTGTAGAGTCCCTCGAACATCACACTGTTATTTAAATCCTGTTGTCACATATCCTATTAGAGTAATGTTATATGTCTTGCTATCCTGTTGAAAATACTCGTCTGGACATTAGAGTCTTAAAATAAATCATACTAGAGAAACATGTATTAAATAAATTTTATTGGGGAAAACATATTTTCAATATACCCACTTTTAGGTTTCACATAAAGTTGTTTTAGTTTTTCGGTATTTTTGTGTCCTTGTAAATGTGGGACATGGTCAACTTGGGTTAAGAGATCTAGGATGTCACGTAGGAATTTCCTATACTTTGACTTTTAGAATGCGTTAGGGATAAAAATTGGTAGGGTAGCATGTTGATATATTTACTAAGGATGTGCTTTTATAAAATACAATGTGTATAGTAATTTTTTGACTCACGCATAGTCCACCTTAGTGATAATATTGAATTGAGATGACAATTCAGATAAATATGCGTGTTTATGTTTTGTATTAGCATGTGCTATGTATCCCATGTTAATCAAAAGCCATTTTATATAATATGATGCATAAGAAATTGTTACTTAATCGGTTTTTATTTGAGAATTGAGTAATAGTATGAAGTAGTTAGTGAAATTGTGTTAAGCAAATGGTGCGCATTTTGGACGCAGTATATGATTATATTTTCGAAAGATTACTATTCTGAGAAGTACCAATATCGCCGTCGATTGTCCATGTCAAGGAGATATGGCGTATCTAGTTGCCTGCAAGCACAAAGACCACAAAGGAGAAAGAAGATCATAATGCCGTTATCCAGATCTGAAGTCAAATACGTGCGTAATTTGTAATGTATAGTTATTGTGAAGTATATATCTGGTAAGATATCAAAACGTGATATCATTGGTCCATACTCCAAGAAACCCCCAATAGCCAGTGATCAACATATTCTTGGGAATAATGTCATGAAGTATCGAACTGATTTCCCGACCTCAATATGAAAAACTAAACCCTATATTAAAGGGTTTCTAAAGTGTGTGTAATTAATTATTTTGTCGCGATACCTTAAATCATAAAAGTTCGATTTTAGATGTGATGAAAAAGTGGGTAGAAGAGAGTCTTTGCAAAGCAGTTCCAATTCTCAATTGTGATACACAAACGTGTGAATGTTTCCATATACTTGTGTAATTATCATTCAGTTTGTGGTATCTATTCGTTAACTGTGTTAGTTTACCTTGGGCTGTAAAAAAACAATTACTGTTGTAATGAGAATTATGTGATGTTTGAAGTCTAAATGAATCCGTTTATATTCGGGAGTATTTAGCCTAGTTATTGTTGAAGATCTGAATGTTTTGGTATTGTTTATCTCGATTTTACTTGATAGTATCAGGACATGTGCAGATGTGTATGTAGATTATAAATTATTATACTTGTTTACAGTTTGTCTTGTGTAGTTGATCGACCTAATCATTTCAATGGATCAGTGAATGTTCTGATGCAAGAAGTAACTTTTAGAAGTCTTGGATAGCTTCTCGCATTATAGTGTAATTTATACATCTAGACCAATAGGATCACACAAATAACGGACCTACCTTTGCTTTTGATAGTGAGCTTAGTTGGACCGACTAGTGACCCTTCGGGATGAACGAGTAGTTCTATATTTAATTGGTAGAGATTTAGTTATTGGTACTAATAGTGTTTATATATTCACCGTTATACGCGGTAAGTGGGTGTTAAAGCTCTATGAGTAGGATGTTACAAGACACCATTGCTTTAATCACTAAGATAGATTATAATCAGCCAAATTAAGGGATGCTTTCATGCGGGGATGCTTTAAAATTTTGAACAGAATTAATGTGTCTTAGGTCTTAGGAAGAAGTCCCATACCTAAGTTCTTAAGGAATGATATGCCGTCGCGTGAGATGAAATCATTGCACTTAATAAACAAACCAGCATTCTAATCGGATTAATAATGGTTAATACAGTTTTCTATCTTAAGGTTTGACCGCTCTTCAATCTTCTGTTAATTAGCTTGTGTAGGTTAAAGTGTCTTGAATTGATTGTAGTCACCAAACAAACCCGTGCCAGTCTCTCAGGCTGAAACCCCCTTTTACCTATTAGAAAATAAGAAGGCCCATCCTATTAGACTAACATAGGATTAGATAAAAGTTTGCTTAGATTAGAATTAGCCTAGATTAGATAACCAATATATAAATTATTACAGAGGGACTTAACCTCGCTTCAGTGTTCGACACCTTACTTACCACGAATATCTACCATCCGAACCAGGAAACTGCCCCGTTTAAAGTGTTATTTTTGGTTAGTAGGCAAAATATAAATTTTAAACTTGAACTATCATAAATAAACGCCATACAACGACACAATCAAGTTTTTGGCGCCGCTGCCTTTGATTTTTATTTTATGTTTTGGTTTTTAACATTAGATCTAACCTTTAGGAGTAGTGTTAATTAGATTAGTGTATATTCTTGTATTCTGTATATTTTGTATATTTGTTAGTTTAATTATTTGTTTGTATATTTGTGTGTTTAATTTAATTGTTTTGCTAATACACTGTTCTGGTCGATAACTGAATACGGCGTATCCACTTCCATTGGATACGGCGTATCCAACTTTCTGTCCAATACAACGTATTCAATTCAACTGTATTAATACGCGTATCCACTTCCTTTGATACGGCTTCGTCTCGTTATCGAATCATTCTGGAAACAGAATTAGGATCTTGGTTTTCGTATTTGATCTCCGCGCTAAAAAAAATCTATCTTTCTTTAGAGCAAATCCTACTAATATGTTGACCCTTGTTATAGAAAATTCTTATCAGAGCTAGTAGATTGAAGAAGTGATGGCGGATAAGGGAAAGAAGTCAAGTATGGAAACATTTGCGCCTAATGACAAAGCAGATTACTATTCTGAGATTACAAGTATTACAGTTAACGGGAAAAATGCTTATGAACTGAAAGGGAAATTTATTGGTATGATCTGCACCAACAATTGCTTTTAGATGCAGAACAAACAGGAAGAGAAACAGTATGAGAATAATTTGGAATACTACTAAGAATGAGCATTGACCCAATCAAAATTACCCCTAATGTAGATCATGATTAAACTGAGAATTTTTTTGGTTTCCCCAAATCTCGTTGGCTGGAGGTGATCGAAGTGATGTTTGATAGAACCAAAGAATCAGAGATCGCTTGTTGTGGGTCGAGATCTTTTAACTGCTGTAATATTTTTTGGGAAATATTTCCCGCCTTTCGCATCGAGGGATAATAACTCATGTCCCTTTTTAAGAGAATGGACCCAGCAAATCAAGATATCGAAGACCTGTTGCTACAATGTTCGTATATACTATAAACTCATTGGAAGATGAGATTCTAAAAATGAGCTTATTGTGGTTATTGAAAAAATTAAAGCTCATGGTAGATGAAAGTATGATAGGAGATCCTGTTAATGAATCTTCTGATCTTGAAGATATAAGTGTAAGAGTGATTAAGGAAGAAACCGCGAGGTATTTTTAAAATTGAAATGATGTGGTTTTTTAAATACTAAGACTGATTCTCTCCGATGGCTATTTCATAAATTTAAATGTACTCTCCTTCGCGTCAATGTAGAATCCGGAATCTTCTTACAAAATAGATTATATTTGGGGGTTAAAACTAGATGGAGATTTCAAAGACAGATTGGATACTAATATGAATGGAACAGAAAAGATTATTGTTAGTGCAATATTACGATATTTAATACTATTTCACAATCTCGTTTGTTTTGTGATGATGAACAAACACGTAATATGTGTAATACCATAACGTAAAAGGTACAAGTTACTGTAATCGTATTTTGTACTACATATACATCAAAGTGCTCTCCATTGATATTCGGAACTCCTCGTATGTTGCAATCATAGGTTCGTACATCTTTGTTATGTTGCCTATTCAATATGATCAGAACCTGTCTTTTAACAGTTTTGTGCATTAACAGAAAGTATTGTTTATACAAATTGCATTATAGTTTTTTATACTAAATTTTAAATCTATGAAATATATATTTTTATTTATGATCTCACTGTAAAAGACTTGTATTTTGTCAGAAGAAACTCAAGCTCTCGCTAGACTTTTTTATTTTGTTTACATGTACGAAGTTTGCTCCTTCAGTATATGTTTTTATTTAAAAGGTAGAAAATGCTCTAAAAATAAAAGTAAAAATAAAATATTTTTTGAATGGAACCGGCAAAGGGAACCGGCGGGAAACAGAAGAACCGGCAAAATAAAAATAAAAATAATTTTTTTTTGAGAATGGTACTTGCCAATGGAACCGGCGACGCTCCGAGGGAACCGGCGGAACCGGGCTACAGTAGAATTTTAGCCTATAAATACCAAGCTCTTTCTCACCATTTTACACACCTTTCACACATATTTTCTCTGTATTTCTCACTCATTTAGATCAGTAGCAATAGTCATTAAACACCCTCATTCTCATGTGATCATAATGCTTCTAACATTCATCTTGTTGTAAGCATACTCTTATGATGACCAAAGCAAGCCTTGAAGATCTTGCCATTTCCATCCACCATCAAACATACCCATATGAAGATCTACAAGATTGGAGATCTCATCATCTACATCCATTTAAAGGCTTATGTTAGGAATAATTATAATACTTAGTTTCTACTAGTAGGTATGTAGTTCCTACTGGTAGAGTAGTAGTTCCTACTCGCAGGTATGTAGTTCCTGCTGGTAAGGTTATTATCATAGTTAGTCCTGGTAGGCTAAGTCTAGTTCCTACTGGTAGAGTACTTAGTCCTGGTAGAGTCAAATAGTTATTCTAGGATAAGGTTTTAGTTAGTTAGAGATGAGGATACGCATAAGCAAAATTAGGAAGAGTCATGCATATTATTCTCACGTGTTTTTAGTAGATGCAGATTAGGGTTTCACCACTATAAAAAGAACCCACGGCTTAGGGAAATGGAGAGATCCAGAAAACACAATTCTCCTTGTTCGTTAATAGAAATCCATAGAAGGATCTTTTTGTTTTTATTAGTCATGTTCTTCTTATTAGTTGTATCTATATTCCGCGTAGACATTAGCTTTTCTAAGCAAGAGTCTCTCTTGTGTTTAGCTTGTGATTACATAGGCTATTCACCATCCTTAACAGGCAGTAAAGATCTATCTAGAGTGGGATCCAACAGCTTCTCATCAATGGAAGTTAATTTAGATTAGGCATTCATATCCATTAGACACATTTATCGTGGATCATCATTGTATACTCATTTGTATCATCTTTTGTACCATTTGATTTAGACTAGATGGTTTATGTGTTTGTGCCATAAAACACAAGGTTTGTTATGTTGGGCCATAAAACATAACGGGGTTTTGGGTTGGTTCTACCGTGTAAGAACCTGGTATTTAGCTTTGTACCGGATAAAGTATAAGCGACGATGGGTTGGTTCTCCAGGTGATTAGGACTCGGTATTTAGCTTAGTACCGAATAAAGTGTAAGCGATGTTGTATAAGGTTTTCTCCGCTGAAAAGGGAGCATGTTGATCTAGTGAAGTAACTCTCGAGTTGGGTACTCAGGGAGTGGAGTAGGGCAGAGAGGAGCTCCGTGATCGAACCACTATAAATCATCGTGTTTGGTTTGCTTTGTCTTTACTATCGTTATTTTTTTTCGTTTTAATATACTTTGTTGTGGTTTGATGCTTATGCTCTTGCTTGTAGATTGGTCTCCATTATACATATGAGTCCGTAGACTTTAATCGATACTTTTATATTACGTCGTGTTTGTTTCGGTCATTTGATACATAAGTTTTTAATTTTTAATCACAAACGTATTCACCCATCCCCATTCCCCCTTACTTTTTTCATAATTGATATCAGATCCATGTAGCTCTAGTTTTCAAAACAAATGGTTTTCAAAACCGAGTACGATCCGTGTATTAAACTATCCGAAAAGCAGGACTTAATATGAAAAGTATGTCGTTGTTTTATTCTTAGAAGTCTTGATTGTTGCGAATTTTCGTTGTTATATAAGCTTGATTAAGGTCTAAATAAATCTGTTATATAAGTTTACCTTAAAGCCTACCAAGTGTTAACTCTTTTCGTCGGGTCAAAATAAGCGTTTTTGGAAATTTCGTTCAGACCGGCGGTTCTGTTCGATAACAAGCCGGTTCCATTCAAGGAACAGAACGGCCCAAGCCGGTTTATACAGTAGCTTTACAAAAATTTGATCAACTTTAAAAGGTCATAAAAACTTAACCGTAAATCCGTACAAGTCGTGCCACCTATTGTTTTGAAGATAATTGAGTCTAGTTTCTAATAAAGTAGGTTAAAGGTACTGATTATAAGTTCAAGTAAGTCGAATTTGCAAAATACCACAAAGTGTCCAAAATTTCAAGTTTTGTATTAACATAGAAAGTCAAACCTTGAGTCGGGCAATTTTTGTTGGTTATCTCTTTGAACTTTGATCATCCCTTCTTTGAAAATAAAGTAATGGCCATTAATCAGCTTGGTATACATCATCATACTCAACGCAAGGCGAAAAGAATTTTTCGTATGATATGTTATATTGACTGAGTCGTTCTAGGTTTGCATTGTCGCCTTCATGATGATAGGATGATTGTATGCTTTATCTCTCATTTGCATTTGAGCTTGCTTATTTATGAAAAACATAAAGTAAAGGCATGTCTTGTATGTTCCTTCTGCTTGTATGACAATTTAGTTTCTTAATATAAAATAATACTGGTTTCAAAGGAGTGTTTGGGTTAATCCTATATGTGGTCACAAATGTATTTTCATAATGTTTTGTCATACTCTACTAGTCAATGATATGTTTCTTAATATGTGTATGCTAATATGATTACTTGTTGCACCTTATTTAGTATTACATATTTGCATCATATATGAGAGCTTGTTGTTTTGCATATAACACAAGTGTTTGGGATGACATGTTATTTATGTGATAGCTTGTCAATTTCATGAATATGCATATTTAGACTTATGCTAGGATTCATATATACATATAATCTCCTTCTTTGCTTAATTTCTTATATCTACTTCTTGCATAATCTTAATATCTTAGGAATTAAGTAAATTAGTTAAGTATTTTGAAAGATATTGTCATAAAAATTATACACATCAAAGTGAGATTGGCAACTTGATTGTTTCATCCAAAATACTCAAGTAAAAATGAATTATAATGATGTCTTGTTTTTAAAAGTGTTCTTCAAAACGGGTCAAAGTAATAAGTTATTATTTTGGTTAAAACGGGTCAAAACTAGTGTTTGGCAAAACCCATAAAAAACGGTCCCGTGGTTTATTTAAACCAAGTAAGCGTTCAATATTGAAGTATATATTTTATGAACAAATTCTAGAAATTTTGAAGTCGAGTTTCGGTCAAGTTATCCATATATAAAATCGGGACAACAAGTTTTGTGAAAAATGGGTCATTTTGGGAATTTCATTTAAAATCAACCATATGGAGTTAGAACTTGTGCCACTCGCCATGTTAAAGGCAATTGAGCCTAGATAGTCTCAATTGTTGATTTGTAGTTTCCAAAATAATAACAAAATGTCACTTTTTGGGCATGGCGTTTTCGCCAAAAGTTTGAAATATTTTTTGTCTTGTTGAAAAAGGAGCATTTCAAAAGTACTTCATTAAAATTATCTACACATTTTGATGTTGCCACTTCATCCTTGTCGATCCTCTATAACCATTAGTTCATTAACTTGTTCTCCATCTACCAAACACCATTAATGCTACATATTCCATACTAGTTGTAAATATGATCTTTCCTTCGTTAGTCTATCATGACATCTTGCTTTGCATATACATGTGTTGATTATATGTTCCTGTTTGATCATTTGCTTTGTCGTTATCTTAGTGATTGATATCTATTCGATTAATTGAAAAATGCGTAATCCTTAGGAAAGGTTTTGTTTCCTTTTTAAATGTTTTTATGCTTGTACTCATGTTACTAAATGTTAAGGCTTAAACATGACTTACATGATGTTTGCATTAGAAGTAATTTTGTCTCGTATATGATGTCTCGTATGATCTCGTAATTTGTCATTTTGATACATGATGATTTTGATATGGATATATCTATGTTTGATAGTTCTTGTTCCTTGTTGGCTATCCTAAATCTATCCGTATAATGTCCTAGTTTATACATGCTTAAACATGGTTTGCATGATCTTTGCATCTTGTCCCTTATATGACATTACCACATGATTTATTTGCTACCTTTGCTCTTATGTTATGTATTTTTGATATACTTGTAGAAGTCTAGGATCTTCCTTTTGAAGCCACATTATTTTAATTAAGAACCAAAATCGACAAACAAGCGATGGAACAATATAACAAGTTTGATACTTATTTTTCATAAATAAACAGACTCAAATGCAATAAGAGATTTCGTGCCTATTTGTTTCCTTTTGTGGCATATCCGTAGCATCATTGTTAGTGCAATTGATTTTATAATCTAAATGATCTTCTTCCTGATGCTTGTGTTTGGTTGAACTACTTGGAACATGCTCTTGTATAAATGTTCTTATTTCTCATATTGTTTATGTCTGAATCCTTGAATGATTGTTTGTAAACTGAATCGTTTATGCTTGTGGTTGGTTTTTATGCAATTCATACTTCTTCATTTTCATTTTCTTGTTGTATTAAGGAGTGTTTGGAATAATCAAAATATGTAGGGTATAAGCGTTGAATCTTACCCATGTGATTTTGGATTAATCTAGTATGACCAATTGATCAACAATATAAGTGAAAATCAGGATTAGAATTCATTTTGTTCACTACTAGAGGATTTTAGATTTTAGGAACCTTGGCTGCTGCAAGCCGGTTCTGTTTGCAGCAAAGCCGGTTCTGTTGAACCAATGGAACCGGCTAGCCGGTTCTACAGTAGGCATTTTTGCCGTTTGGGGTAGTTTACTTTTTAATCCGACACTTAAATTCGATTATTTAGACTTGTATTAAGGTCGCCTAATAGTTGGTTTTGATCTATCTAGCTCTTAAGTCCTTCAAAATTTCATAGATCTATCCAATATTTTTCGAACGCGTACTATGCCTTGTTTAAGATAGTTTCAACCTATGACCTCTTCATTTCTTAGTTTTTTCTTATTTGTGTATCTATTTGTAAACATGTTTTGTTCATATACATGTCTATCAATGTGTCTACTTGTTAAGTCATTCGTGTGATAATACTTGAACAAGTTTTCTTTCGTACTTGTTGGTATAAATGTTTGAACTATCATGTTGTGAAATGATATTCTTTCTTCTATCTTGTACTAACCCATTTGGAATTTTGTAGGTCAATAAGGATCGATATCTTTATCAAGCTAATCTGTGCTCATTCGCACATTTATCATTCTTTGATTCATATTTTACATAATCATCATCACCACTTTACTAATACGCATACATTGTTAGTTGCTTGCATTGTCATCATCATCTTCCGCCACCTATTTTACTACACACAAAATTTTCATATCTAGCACCTCTATTGCTTCATCAACCCAACAAGGTAAGGTTTTGAGTTAAACCCTTTTACTAACTTGAGTCTTCCACCGAGTCTTCATTACAAAAAGAATCATCATGAATCCTTCCTCCACCACCACCATAACCACAACCTACTAGTAACTCACAACCAATTCAACCCATGATGGTTAAAACACCTTTTACATATCCTAACACTCATAATCAACTTTTGCCAAAAGCCAAGTGAATTTCGTAATGAAACGTGACTCATTCTCAGCCACACACTTAAAACCTTTAAACCACTCCATCAAAACCAACCACGATGATGCAAGTAATAGGATTATATTTTTTTACTTCTAATTTACTTCTCTAGGAGTTTCTTTTGGAAAATCTTATTGCATTCTAGTTTTAGTAAATCATATTGCATCATATATACATTTTATTATATATGACTTCATCGAAAGACGAAGTGCATATTACACTAAGTTTTCTTTTTGTAGCTTCAAGCATATACATTGTGGTATATGGCTTACTATTCCAAGGATGAAGTTTGCATCATTCATTTTTATTTTTGTAGGACGCCCTCGAGTAAGGGGGAGAATTCGTCAAGAAATCATATTGAGTCGTCTATACACTTGTTGTATGTGACATATTTGTCTACGGACAAAAGCTATTATTGTACTAATCTTTTGTTTTGTAGGATCATACTTGACACCCTCAAACAAGGGGTAGCTTCCGTCGAGCTTTCATAGCATGCATCTTATATACACTTTGTTGTATATATTTTACTCATCCAAGGACGAATCTAGTCTTGTAATTATGTTTGTTTGTAGATTTTTAATCATATCTTGATGCCTCGAACAAGGGGGAGCACTCGTCAAGGGGGAGCATGCACACATTCATCATCATTCTTAATCTTTGTCAATCCATGGATCCGTTATAGACCAAGGACAATTACCTAGAGGATGCAACAACATAAGGAGTTAGAGTAGACCATTTAACTTCACTAGAGATGATGCAAACTCGCCTTTTCGGGGAGAAATGAAGTTAAACTCTAAGGACACACCCTTTTTGTTTCGACAAAAGGGGGAGAAGAGTGTAAACGGAGAAGGTACTGTAAAAGGTATTATGGGGATACAAGTAACTTTTACATTTACTATATATTATGTTTACATATTTTGTCATCATCAAAAAGGGAGAGATTATTAGTGCAAATATTACGATATTTAACCTATACAGTCTTGTTTGTTTTATTAATGACAAACATGTAACTTGTAATGCATGACATAAAGTGTATAAGTTAATCGTAATCATATTTTGTCTCAACATACATTCAACACCTTTTGACGTCTCGAGTCCTTGTATGCTACAACACAGGTTCGTACATGTTTGTTATGCTGCATTATGATCAAACCCCTTAACAAACCATTAAGATTGTTTAAAATACTTTTTAGAGTCATTAAGCATTTAAAAGGTTAATCATTCTCTTTTGAACCTCATTTTACACTTTTCATTTACAAGTATTTTTATACAAATGCATCATTCTATTTTTACACTAATCATTTTTTATACAAACACTAAAGTTTACTTACACTTGACAAAATACATTTTATTTTGATAAGCACTCAACTAGATATTTTATTTTACAAATTTTACTTACATTCTTACATATACAGGTTTAATTTCCTTTTTAAGTAAATCAAAAATGATTTTTACCTCATCCATGACATCATTCATAGTTGACTTTTATGTAAGATCACTTCAAAGATCTTGCCAAATCTAGACATAATCTTTGAAGATGGCATTGGATTTTGTAAGATATTTTACCCCTAAATCTTTCTAAATCCGGGTTGTGAGAACTGCCCTGAGGATCCATTGGATTACACTGGCCAAATCCCTTTCAAAGGGATCTGCTAGAACCGCGAGGTCAGGGATCAGTTTGCCTAAATAGAAGGCCAAAAACTCACCATTTAATTATGCTTTTTCCACACATATTCTCTCTACATTTGCACTCATTTAGATCAGTAAGAATACACATTAAACACTCTCAGTTTTCATATGATTCTAATGCTTCTAACATTCATTTTGTTAGAAGCATATTTCCATGATGATCCACCAAAGCAAGCTTACAGATCTTGCCATTACCATCCACTACAAAATATACACATATGAAGATCTACAAGATTGGTAATCTTATTATCTTCATCCATTTTGAAGGCTACCTATCAATGGAAGTTCATTTAGACTTGAGCATTCGAATCCACTAGACATTTGTGTCTTGGATCTTTATTATACATTTGTATCATCACCTTATTTCATTAAACTAGATTAGATGGTTTATGTGTTTATGCCATAAAACACAAGGCTTACTATGGTGGGCCATAAAACACAACGGGTTTGGTTGTACCCAAAGAAGGACTCGGTATTTAGCTTTGTACCAGATAAAGTGTAAGCAACGTTAGGTTGGTTCTTTCTCGGACTATAACCTGATATTTAGTTTTGTACCGGATAAAGTGTAAGCAATGTTGCATAAGGTTTTCTCCACCGAGAAGGGAGCTTGTTGATCTAGTGAAGTAACTTTCGAGTTGGGTACTCAAGGAGTGGAGTAGGGAGAAGAGGAGCTTCATGACCGAACCACTATAAATCATTGTGTCCGGTTTGCGTTTTGTTTTATTTACTGCTTCTCGTTTACATTTGCATTATACTATTGCTTGTGTTTGTGCTTGTGTTATTATGACATGTTTTATATGCTCTCTACTTG